>SJYC01121152.1:0-66148 GCA_006408675.1 Madoqua kirkii
ATAAAATCATTATAAAAGTAAGACTTTTCATTCTTCTGTCATAAGAAGATTTTGACTAATTGAAAAAAAAAACAAACAAACAGAAAAAAACCCACCTGCCCCTACTGCTGCTAAGTCACTTCAGTCATATCTGACTCAGTGCGACCCCATAGACAGCAGCCCACCAGGCTCCCCCATCCCTGGGATTCTCCAGGCAAGAACACTGGAGTGGGCTGCCATTTCCTTCTCCAATGTACGAAAATGAAAAGTGAAAGTGAAGTCGCTCAGTCATGTCCAACCCTCATCTGCCCCCAGGTCTATTTTAATAATAAACAAAAATTTTCCCACCCATAGATCTTGATTTTGTACGTTTCTATTCAAGTCACTTTGAGTTATTTATTTTTGTTCTATAACACTACTCATTTTATTGAATGTGCAAAATCAGCAACATGAAGTTAACATAACGATCTTTATAATTCTCTAATTGCTCCCACTATTGTGAGTATATCTACTTTATAATTCCTAATGGCATATATATATATTTTTTTCCCTTTGTCTTAATTGCACATGAGAGGGATGTTTTCATCATCGCTCTTGCCATAGAAGCAGACTTTTTCAATCAGTATACTTCTTTTCTTTCTAATTCACATTTTTCAGGTTTTATCTGTTTCATTTAATTTTCTTCTGCTACTTCTGTTTGCCCTATTTTTTTGTATTAAAGTTAAATGTTTAATTTATTTTCAATTATAGAAGCAATGAAGGCTATAATTTTTTAGAATATAACTATAGACGTAGATCCTTTTTACATTTATATTTTATACAGAATCTCATATTTTCCTATTTGAAAAATGAAATAATAGTTTTGCAATGATAACATTCCAAATGGCAAAATATTTCCTAATTGTTTTTCAAACTTTTAGCTCATTCATGGAATGAGGCAATGTTAACATAACAACATACACTAGCGAACTGACTTTGGGCTGATTCGTTATAGACTAAGGCCATTGTGTAAATGGACTTATCTAATACTGATTATTAAAGCAAAGTAATAAAAGTAATACAGACACAGCAATACCACTGCTGGGCATACACACTGAAGAAACCAGAATTGAAAGAGACACATGTACCCTATTGTTCATTGTAGCATTGTTTATAATTGCCAGGACATGGAAACAACCTAGATGTCCATCAGCAGATGAATGGACAAGAAAGCTGTGGTACATATACACAATGGAGTATTACTCAGCTCTTAAAAAAGAATAAATTTGACTCAGTTCTAATGAGATAGATGAAACTGGAGCCGATTATACAGAGTGAAGTTAGCCAGAAAGAAAAACACCAATACAGTATACTGACACATATATATGGAATTTAGAAAGATAGTAATGATGACCCTGTAAGTGAGACAACATAAGAGACACAGAGGTATAGAGCGGACTTTTGGACTCTGAGGGAGAGGGAGAGGGTGGGAAGATTTGGGAGAATGGCACTGAAACATGTATACTATCATATAAGAAATGAAGCACCAGTCTATGTTCAATACAGGATACAGGTTGCTTGGGCTGGTGTACGTGATGATCAGGGGAGATGGTGTGGGGTGGGAGGTGGGAGCGGGCTTCAGCATTGGGAGATCGTGTACACCTGTGGCTGATTCATGTCAATGTATGGCAAAACCAATGCAGTGTTGTAAAATGGAATAGAGTATTTAAAAAAAATAAAATAAAAGTAATACAATGGTAATAAATTTAGCACTGAGTCATTTAAAGAAAAATCCAGTGCATGCAAATGCAAATATGTTAATATCAGCTTGTAAACTGAATCAAAATAAAGATAACTCGGGAAATTTTATCATACTTTTAGGCTTATAAAAGAATGTGAAAATAGCAGGTTATTTCTAAAAGGGATCTTAGGAAGCATTTGGCAGTCACTCTTATATTTTATTCAGTCAAGAAACTCTTCAAAGAAAATATTTGTTGGGTAAGTAAATAATGAAGCTGACCAAAGCAGATCCGCTCTGGGCTCAGCAGTCCCGTTTCCCTCCAGCCTGCTCAGTGTCGGGCAACCCCTGAAAGGGCTTGAATCAGCAGCATGCACTAAACACTGTGTGTTTGTGCTGAGTTGCTTCAGTCCTGACTCTTTGCAACCCTATGGACTGTAGCCCACCAGGCTCCTCTGTCCATGAGACTCTCCAGGCCAGAATACTGGAGTGGGTCACCATGCCCTCCTCCAGGGGATCTTTCTGACCCAGGGAGCAAACCAGAGTCTCCTGCACTGGCAGGCGGATTCTTTACCACTGAGCCACCAGGAAAGCCCAACAGTTCAGATTTTTGAGTAAAATTAGAATTATTAAAATGTCAAAAAAAATTCAGAGAGGTATTGCAAAGAAAATAAAATCAGAACAAAATTTCACCATGGTTTCCCTGGTGATTTAGTGGTAAAGAGTCCACCTGCCAACGTGGTAGACACGGGTTCAGTCCCTGGTCCAGGAAGATCCCTCATGCCTCGGAGAAACTGAGCCCATGCTCCACAACTGTTGAACCTAAGCCCTAGAGCTCAGGGTCCACAGCAATAATAGAAGCCATTGCAATGAGAAGGCCCTGGGCTACAACTAGAGAGTAGCCCTTACTCTCTGCAACTAGGGAAAAGCCTGTGCAGCAACAAAACCAGCACAGTCAAAATTAACAGGAGATTTTAAAAATGTTTTTAAATTAATACATTTATTTATTTTAAAACATTTTTTAAAATCACCTGTTAATACAAATACTCTAGAAAATAAGCTTCTCCATTGGATGAGAAAATCGACACCCAGAGGGATTTTTTTTAAATACAAAAAGCAAAACATTACTAGTGCCAGAGGAAAAGTAGTAATCAGACTCTTGATAACACTTTTCCTTTTTTCATATAAATTTCCTTAGCTCACAATAATTTATTCAAGTCTACATTCCTCACAAAAGGGGCTAAATTTAGTTGTCTGGTGGTTCTCTTATTCTATATATGATGTAATTTCAAATTTTGGATAGAGTAATTTAAGTTAAAATAACTGCACAGAATAAGCGCTAGGCGAGAGCAGTGTCTTACTTCAGACAAGTCCCCAGGTGACCGCTTCTGGCTGGTTTTACACACGAGGGGTTCAGCCTGGTGCTGGCCTGTAAAATGCTCTGAGATGCTGCCGGCCGGTGACTGACCCCCACTGTCGTCTTCTTGTTGCAGGCCGCCAACAGCTACCTGCGAGACCAGTGGTTCCATTCTCTGCAGTGGAAGGTGAGTCCTGGCTCGTTGCTCATTCGAGGTGCCACTCTGTCACTCGGAGGCTGGAGAGCAGGAGTCTCTCCCCTCCTGGGTGCTTTGCCCTGTTGTCCGAAAGCCCCTACCTCCCTCTGGCATGTTTATACTTTGCCCCCTTGCAATGCCAAAGCTGTGTCTCTGCCCAGTTGGCCCCTGACTTTGCCTGGGAACCTCGTGGCATGCCAGCTTCCGCTTGCTCTCAGAACAGGAGCTCACCTGAGCCGCTCCGGGAGGCAGGACTTGAGGGAGTCCAAGTGATGAGTTGAAACTAACTTTTGAAGTTCGCAGCAGAGGACAGTTTATCAGAGATGCAGAAGTCCAGCTGTATTTCCTCAGGCTTCCCTTCCTTTCCACTCTCTGGTTCTTGGGCCTGATTTTCGAGTTTTAGCTCTGCATGGGATGGTCCCCAACCTTTACGGTAAGCTGGAGTGCGGTGGGGCTGAGCGGCTGGCACTGGGCGGGGTTTGAGGCCGTGTGTCGTGTGGGGAGGACCAGGGGACACTTTGCACTCTTGTCACGCCTTTGGAGGGGCTTTTGTCGCAGCTGGGCAGAGGACAGAAACCCAGCCCTGGAAACTGGCACTCCAGGTCCCCTAGATGGCCATCCCCCACCCCCGGCAGCGGCAGGGCCTCTCGCTTGTGCCCGGGTGGCTGTCCCGAGGCTAAGCCTGAGTCTCCAAGCCGGGGCTGTGCAGGGAAGGGCCTGGCGTTGCCTGAGCGCCTGCTGCATCGTGCCTCTTTGACCCTTGTCAGGCTGCTCGTTATCATCGCTCCCATTTTCTCCGTGGGGAAGGCAAGGCCAGACCCGAGCCCAGCTCCCGCAGCTGGTACAAGCCTGGAACTGGTTCAGACCCAGGCCTCGCCCGATCCTGGGTCCTCCTGAACGCAGGCGGAAGGCCCTGGGAGGCACCCGTTGTGGCGCGGCAGGTGCTGCTGAGACCTTGATTTCTGCAGGGATATCCTCTCTGAGGCCTGATCTCTGCAGCCAGGTGTCTCGGGACAGGCGGGGGCCTACATCAGGACCTGCCCGCGGGCCTACATCAGGACCTGCCCGCGGGCCCTGGGAGGTGAACGCCAGACCAGTCGTGGGAGAGAGGAATACAGGCGGCGTGATGTGGTCCCTGCGAGGAGAGGCTGCCCTGCTGCTGTGGACAGCGGCGGCTGCCTGCTCAGAGCTTCCCTCTTCTGTTCCTCCTCTCGTGCGTGTTTTCCTCCTGAGTCCTCAGTGAGTGAGCACCTTGCTTTCTCTTAGCCCAGGATGGAGACTTTACTGCCCGCCCAACAGGTTGGGGAAATGTCTCTTTGAACAGGTGGCCAAGGTCAGTATCAAGGAAGAGGTGGTCTTGAGTGGATTCCCCTCTGCTTGCCGCCTTGCCCTGGTCCACTTTCTCTCCGGCCGCTTTCTGGAATCTCTGGGAACTCCTGAAAGGCAGTGCTTGTGACATGTGTGAATTCTACGCAGCCACAAGCGATGACTAAGATGGTAGGTGTGGAAAGCGGGGCTTCGGGAGACTTTGAGAGCCAGAGGATGATTTAAAGGTGACAAGCTCGAAATGTACAAATTCAGGCGCATGTGGGGTTCAGACAGTTGACTGAGCAGGTACCGAAATGGGGTCCCTGGGCTTCTAGCAGTTTTCATCAGGACTTGGACGTCTGCTCCATTTTGGTGGTGGTTGGTTTGTTAATGGTTGTTAAATCAGTTAAATTTTATTTATTATTTTTCCGTAGCATTGTTTCATTTATTTGTTTGCTGCCTCCTTGTTGGTTATCCCTCTTAAATACAGCAGTATGTACATGTTCACCCCAAAAAAACAAAAGCAAGCACACTCAGGTCAGGGTGTCAAGGAATCAACAAATGCCCGGCAGTAGTGGCCCTTGTGCCCGATGATGGATGGTGACCTGGTTCTCACTGTTTAAGCACTGTATCGTAGGCTTAGGAGTGTGGAGGGCTTCCCTGGCGGCTCAGATGGTAAAGAGTCCGCCTGCAGCTCAGGAGAGCTGGGTTTGATCCCCGGTTTGGGAAGCTCCCCTGGAGGAGGGCAGGGCAGCCCACTCCAGCATTCTTGCCTGGAGAGACCTGTGGGCAGAGGAGCCTGGTGGGCTGCGGCCCTCGGGAGCGCGGCACAGAGGCGGTGCTGGTGTCCCCTTTGACACCCCCGCCCCCCGGTGATTCAGGTGTGCTGCCGCCAGGTGGCAGTGGCATCTCAGTGGCAGCAGCCTGGCGTGGTTCCCAGACTCTGCCGCTCAGTGTGGAAGAGACTGCAGGGAGGCACTCTCCCCTTCCTTGTAAAATGGCAAAGAAACATAAGGTGTTTTTGAGGGACTGCTGGCTGGGGAAATGAGCCAAGAGACCCGGGGCTTGGATCCCGGCTCTGTAGCCGACCCATCTTGTGGTTTGCATAAATTCCAGCGAGGGTTCATTCCGTCAGATGCAGCTGCTGAGTATCTGCCACACACAGGGCATGTCTCGGCGCTTTTCTACTCCTTGTCGTTCAGCACATGTGAAGGCTCAGAGAGGTCCAGCGACTTGCGCATGGTCACACAGCAGGTTTCCGGATGGATCCCGGGCCACCCCGCCCTCTGCCCGATCCACCTGCGCCCCATCCCGCGCTTCGGCGGCTCAGCCCAGCTCAGGTTGTGTCCTGGTTCTCCTGCCTGATACCGCCACTCTCTCCTCCGTATTTGCCACCGACCGTTTGGGATTTTTCTTTTTCTTTCCTTTGCTTTTCTCTACCTTTAACTTGAAATCAATAGAGCATCAAAATTAAGGACATTCGAAATCCCACAACCTCAGCTTGAGTTTTTAATTCTCTAAATGTTGTATTTTCGTTTTCCCCTTACATGCATGTGCGTGTTGTGGCTGCAGGGCAACATAGGGAAATTTTTCTGTTGTAAAGAATGCTGCCTCTTACCTGCTGTGTCCCATAGCTTTATGGAGTCTTTACGCAGCAGTACTGGGTCCCTCCCAGGGCGCTCTCCATAGGTGTTGGCACTGCCTCCAAGGGGGCAGAATCAGTGTTTGGGGCTTAAAAATGCCTAGTTATTCCAGAAGTGTGTAAAGAATGTAGTTCAGTCTACTCAACAGAATCTTGTTTTCTAGAATTTAACCTCAATGGGATCAGGACGGATTGGGATGGAAGAGTCTTAAAAGGCTCCTTAGGGGAACCGTAATGAAAAAAAGAAAAAAAAGCTTGAGAACCACGTCTCTAGACTCGACCTCCAGGTGGGCCATGGAACAGGCAGAGTCCGAGAACAACACCCGTGTGGTGTCCTCGCCTCCCTCCGGGCTGGGGGTCCCGCTGCTCTTCTGGCCTTAGCAGTGCTCTCCAGCGCCCCCCGACCATGCCAGCCCACTAGGAGCGTTTCCTCCGAGGGGCACTGGGCTTTGAGCGTCATCTCGGCTTACCAAATGGTCCGCTGCTGTTGATGTTTGCAAGTGAGGGACTCTGAGCCACTTGTCGAAGATCCCAAAGCCCCCAGAAGGGGACAGGGGGCAACCTCCAACATTCCGGGCTCTGGGCCTCCTTCCCTGCCCCCTCCAGTCTGCAGGCAGCTCTGCTGTCCCTCCTGGCCTCCCGCCCTGGGGCAGGTGGGTCAGGGAGGTGCAGGGGGCCCGGGGCCCGGAGGAGGAGGACAGGAGCCGACAGGAGCGGGCTGGGGTGGCAGCTGCCCCCCAGGGCGCGCCGGAGCAGAGCAGTAAGTGGTGCTGGGGCTCCCTGGGGAGGCCGGCCCTACGCTGCTGGGTGTGGGGGGTTTGGCCCCTGAGGCCGATCCCTGGGGGTGTGGAAGCATAAACAGTCGTCCTGGGTTAATGTGGCCTCAGCACTTGGAAGCCCTGTCCTGTGGACACAGGCCTGTACCTGCGTGTCAGGCCGTGAGGGGCCAGGCCTGTCTGTGCTCACAAGGCCAGGGGGACCAGGCCGGGTCTGTGTTATAGAGCCAGGTGCTTCAGGTGGGAGGGTCCGGGGTGTGTTACAAAGGGGAGGAGACTGGCCGGTCCCTGGGTTCAAGGCGCTCGGGCCTGTGCGGGACAGGCCCATCCGGGTGCGCCAGGCCCTTTACCCCAGGCCCTGAGGACCTGGCTGGGGGGAGACGTGCCCCAAGCTGCCCTGACGGAGCCCCGAGAAGCACGATACGCCTGCTTCATGCGGCCGCCACTTCTGGTGCCTCCAGCTCTGGGAAACACCTTCTCGCTTCCTGAGGAGGGGTTCCTGGGCCACTGCCCAGAAGTCTTGAAAACCAAGGTGATTTTCCCCCTGGGGGAAGCTGGGGAAATCCCAGTCCAGGCCCCCATCCTCCCCAGCCCACTGCCCACCGCCTGCATCCCTGAGCAATTTCCCCAGCCCCTGAGACGGCCACCGCCACTCAGTCACCCCTGTCCAGGGCCTGTCCCTCTGCTGGACAGAGCAGGTGGGCTGAGAAGAAGGTGGGGTCCGTGCCTGTGTGTGCATGTGTGCTGCCGGGAGACTGTGTTTTGAGTACATTGGGTGTGTGGGGGGGGTGTTTATTGGGGCCTCAGTTTTCTCATCTGTGAAACGGGAAGATCACTAAGTAGCACCTCGCTTACGGGTCCATGTGAAGATGGGCTGCCCTGCCAGGACTGTGGAAGCATCACCACACACGCCCTGGTCAGAGCAGCCAGTGGGTACTCACCAGCCCTCACAGGGCCCCCATGGAGTGTCTGTAAGATCAAGTTGGGGGGCGGCAATCTGTCCTCGGAAGGCACTGCCTGGCTGGGAGTGCCCCTGTCAGTACCGCCTGCTAGAGTGGTTCTGCATGGTCCTAGCTCCCCCGTCTCATGGATGAAGGGACACAGGGGACAAAGGCCATTGCCAAGGGCAGCTGCTCTTCATGGTGTCACAATCCAGCTTCCACACCAGGCCCCGGGCTGAGCCCCTGTGAGGGCCCTCAGTAGGTAGGTGGGGAACTGGGGTGCCAGATGTGGGGCTGAGAGCCTGGGTTCCCACTCCCACTGGGCACCGTCTTGGGAAGGCTGGCCCATCACCCCTGTTCCCATGCAAGGAGAGAGGCCCAGCAGGTGGCAAGGTCCCCAGGAGCGAGGTCAGAGGAACAGAGTACCCGAGCTCGTGCCCTCACTGCCGGGAGCCCAGGAGGCAGGGCGGGACCCTCACCCCCGACTCTGACCCTCCTCCTGGGCAGTGGGGAGCCACTTCTAGCTCCCAGTGCCTGGCCCTTCGATGCCACGCTGTGCCCACTGCAGACCCCGGAGCCTGCATTCTCAACACACGTGCCAAGGCCGAGTCCAGCACCGCCACCCTGCCCAGGGCACTCCTCCTGTGCCCAGCCAGTGCCAGCACCTTGCTCAGCACCCTGGGGGATCCCTGCAGCCCCCAGAAGCGGGGGGCTCCTGTTTCCCCGTGTCCCAGATGCAGAGACCGAGGCCAAGAGGCTAACATGCTGGCTCAAGGGCCCACAGCTCTTGGTGGCAGAGCTGGGGCTCAAACACAGGTTTGACTCCAGCACCTGGGAGTGTAGCCACTGGGAGCGGGGCTCCCACTGCACACGTGTGTGCACACGATGCGCACACACACCGGCAGCTCCCCCCCACACCTGCGGGCTTTGCTCCGGCAGCGTCCCCATCACCTGTCTGCCCTTACGCCTCGTGTGCCAGGGGCATTTCATGGGAGCTTTACATTTTTCTCTGAGCCTCACAGCCGTCACCGAGAAGATTACGTGAATTAACCTCTGACGGCAATCCCCTGCTTCTCACGGAAGACCTGATTTTCTGGGACATGGCAGACCCCCTGGGCCTGGCCCTGGAAGGTCGTGCTCAAGACCGGCCGCTTACACACCCGCCCGTGCCTGGCTCCTGGCTCCTGGCTCCGGGCCCCACACCACAGGCTCCTGGGTGACTCGTGCTGGGCTCAATGTGTCTGGAGGGGAGGCGGCAACACGTGCTGCCCTCCTGCCGTTTCCACGCGGTGCCTGCTCCCCCTTTAGGCGCGGTGAAAGCACCCTTATGGCCACAGCGAGGCCAGGGACCGCCCCGCTCCCTGGTCTCACCCCGACGCCCTTCCAGGCTCTGTCTGCCTTCGCACAGCCTCTTGGCAGCTGTGGCCAGGTCCTGAGGCGAGTCGGCGTGTCCGTCACACCTGTGAGGGGGTCATGCACAGCTGACCACAGGGCCTGCGGCTGGTCAGTGCCCATTCTCCCCAAATACAGACAGTGGAGCCATGACCTTCTGCTGTAGCCAGGCTTTCACTTCTTTAGAACTCCTTTTTCAGGACAGATTTCCAGAACAGTGGGTGCTAGACGACAGTAGAGGTGTATTTTGTGTGTGTGACTCTTTCCACATATTGCTAATTCACCCCCAAAAGAAACATTTCTAGCCCCAGACTGCCCAGGTTTCAACCCTGGCTCCACCCCCTCCATGGGCCTTGGGACCCCTGGACTGGCTACTTTGCTCCGTGGACCTCTTTTTTTCCTCCTGAATTAAGTGGGGGTCACATTAAGACCAAGCCTCTTAGGTTGCTATGAGAGTCACATGGGTTAATAGCAGCAAAGAAGTTAGAAATGGCACCTACCGTGTGAATAAGCACTGGATCAGTGTTAATTATTCTTTTTTAGTGATCAAGGTCTCTTTCCCTTGGTGTAGATAGTTTCCAGAAGTCAGGGCTCTGGAAGAAAGAAGGCACGTGCAAACAGCATGCGTGCCACCCAGCCCCAGGGAGCCCCTGGCAGGTGGCACTAAGCAGTCACTGACTCAGTGCCCTCCAGGGCAGACCCCTTCTCCATGCAGCCCCTGTGGGTCACCCGGAATTAGCAGGGGGAGCAAAAGCTCCCCCCCAACCCCTGCCTCAGTGGCCTCCCAGGCCTGTGGAGGCAGTGCAATGGGGAATGCATGTGGACGTGGCTCCGGGCCTTGCCTCTTTGAGGCGTGTTCTCAGGAGCCTTTGCCGAGCTCCCCGGCGGGGTCGTGCGTGCAGGCCGTCCTGCCACTGGAAGGTGAAGCCCGGCGGGGAGCAGGTTGGGAACGGCTGGGAGTGGCCTCTTCGGTCCTTTCACAGGCCCAGCCACAGGTCGGCTTCCTCCAGGTCCAAGAGGCAGGAATTCCATCCAGATTAGTTTCTGGCACTTGGTCAAAGAGGGCTTTGTGACTTCCTAAGCGGGATCAGAGGGATTCCACAGAGAACCGTGAAAGGGGGGCTCCCCCGCCGTGAGGCAGGGGGCCCGTCACCGTCCAAGACTGCAGGGGATGCCCAGCGGGAGGTGCCCCAGTGGCAGAGCCGACCCTGGGAGCAGAGGCCCTTCCCGAGGCGAGTCCAGCCAGGCCGCCTCTGCACCTGCGCTCATCACAACCCACGGGAGGCCACAGTCTCCAGTGACATGCAGCTGCAGCTCCTGGCCCCTGGTGGGCCATCAGGGGCCCTGAAAGTAATAACACAGGAAGCTTCAGGGATTGAAACTAACAAGTGGCAGAGGGCAGGGCACCCTGGGGAGGAGAGCTCATGTCCTTGTGGGCTTTCCTCACGGTAACTGGAGAGAACAGTTACTAGGTGCCTACTAGTGCCCGGGGCTGTGCTGGGGCTCTGGGGGACGCTCTCTGCCGGTCTTCTCAAAGGCAGGTTCGTTTGGAAGGAGGAACAGAGAGGGCCAGGGAGCTTGTCCATAGCCAGAACTAGGTGGAGCTGAGATTTGAACCCAGGGTGGTGGATCGTTTGGCAGAAGGGGCCACTGCCTTGGGCATGGAGAGGTGAGTGGCCTAGTCCCCTGTCTGAGCCCACAGAGGCACGGAAGCCCCAGTGAGCATCAGGCCCTTCCTCTACCAGAGGTCTCTTTGGAATCAACATAGAGCAATTTGGTCTGTGTTTGAAGCAGACTTTTCATTGAAGGGATAGCGTACATGTAGAGAAGTACACAGATCAAACGATACTACTGGCTAAAAATGCCACAGATGCTTATAGAATTGATCTTGTAACCGCCCAGATTGATACAGAGAATGTGACTGCCTCCTCAGAAGTCAGGGCTCTGGAAGAAAGAAGGCACGTGCAAACAGCATGCGTGCCACCCAGCCCCAGGGAGCCCCTGGCAGGTGGCACTAAGCAGTCACTGACTCAGTGCCCTCCAGGGCAGACCCCTTCTCCATGCAGCCCCTGTGGGTCACCCGGAATTAGCAGGGGGAGCAAAAGCTCCCCCCCAACCCCTGCCTCAGTGGCCTCCCAGGCCTGTGGAGGCAGTGCAATGGGGAATGCATGTGGACGTGGCTCCGGGCCTTGCCTCTTTGAGGCGTGTTCTCAGGAGCCTTTGCCGAGCTCCCCGGCGGGGTCGTGCGTGCAGGCCGTCCTGCCACTGGAAGGTGAAGCCCGGGCGGGGAGCAGGTTGGGAACGGCTGGGAGTGGCCTCTTCGGTCCTTTCACAGGCCCAGCCACAGGTCGGCTTCCTCCAGGTCCAAGAGGCAGGAATTCCATCCAGATTAGTTTCTGGCACTTGGTCAAAGAGGGCTTTGTGACTTCCTAAGCGGGATCAGAGGGATTCCACAGAGAACCGTGAAAGGGGGGCTCCCCCGCCGTGAGGCAGGGGGCCCGTCACCGTCCAAGACTGCAGGGGATGCCCAGCGGGAGGTGCCCCAGTGGCAGAGCCGACCCTGGGAGCAGAGGCCCTTCCCGAGGCGAGTCCAGCCAGGCCGCCTCTGCACCTGCGCTCATCACAACCCACGGGAGGCCACAGTCTCCAGTGACATGCAGCTGCAGCTCCTGGCCCCTGGTGGGCCATCAGGGGCCCTGAAAGTAATAACACAGGAAGCTTCAGGGATTGAAACTAACAAGTGGCAGAGGGCAGGGCACCCTGGGGAGGAGAGCTCATGTCCTTGTGGGCTTTCCTCACGGTAACTGGAGAGAACAGTTACTAGGTGCCTACTAGTGCCCGGGGCTGTGCTGGGGCTCTGGGGGACGCTCTCTGCCGGTCTTCTCAAAGGCAGGTTCGTTTGGAAGGAGGAACAGAGAGGGCCAGGGAGCTTGTCCATAGCCAGAACTAGGTGGAGCTGAGATTTGAACCCAGGGTGGTGGATCGTTTGGCAGAAGGGGCCACTGCCTTGGGCATGGAGAGGTGAGTGGCCTAGTCCCCTGTCTGAGCCCACAGAGGCACGGAAGCCCCAGTGAGCATCAGGCCCTTCCTCTACCAGAGGTCTCTTTGGAATCAACATAGAGCAATTTGGTCTGTGTTTGAAGCAGACTTTTCATTGAAGGGATAGCGTACATGTAGAGAAGTACACAGATCAAACGATACTACTGGCTAAAAATGCCACAGATGCTTATAGAATTGATCTTGTAACCGCCCAGATTGATACAGAGAATGTGACTGCCTCCCTGGAGCCCCCCTCCCCACAGAGTTCCCCCGGCCCCTATGTACCCCACCGCCCAGCACGGGACCCACTCTCCTCCCTTCCTGCAGCATGGATTTGTCTGGCACAGACCTGAACTTCAGGTAAATGGAGTCACACAGACTAAACTCCTGCACGCCTGGCTTCTTCGGCTCAAAGTTACGCCTTTAAGATTTATCTGTGCAGCGTATAATGTCCTGTGTAGCAGTGATTTGCTTCACTCGATAGTGTTCTGTTAAGTGAATAGACTATTAGTGTGTTCGTTCTGTTACAGACAGAGATTTCCAGGTTGGGGCTAGTACGAACAGAACCGTTACAAACACGTCTCTGAGTGAACATACGTTTACTTCCTTTTGAGGTCAGGCCATTGGGTAGGCAGAGGGTCCCTTTTGGCGGACGCTTCCCCAACAGTTATCCAAAGTGATCCCAGCCAGTTTATACACCTGATAATGGAATGCAGGAGTACTGAGGGGGGACATTTAAAATTGCATTTATTAAGGTTTCCTCTGAATAGTAAAAAGGATAGAGAAAACTGTGGGGGGAGAGGGGAGAATGTGCCACCATCCATAGACCTCTGTGAACACTTTTAAGTTAAAAAAAGAGTGGAGCTGTGACTTAGACAACAAAATGCGCAGATCTGTGGGTCGCGTGGGTTTTGACCGCTGTGCCCCCTTGAGTCTCAAGCGCCCGGGTTCCCAGCAGCCCGGCCAGCTCCCTCCTGCCATCTTCCCTTTCAGTCTGTCGCTCCGCAGATGCCTGCTGGTGGCAGCTGAGACCTGCGAGAGCTACGCGTGTACTCAGTCCCTGGGGAAATTCTGAAAGGTCTGAAACGCACAGTCTCTGCTCCCTCAAGTTCCTTTTCCCAGAGGCAGTCCTGGTAGCTTCGTGGAGCCCTTCAGAAGACTGTCATCAAGCTCCTTTTAAAGCCCCACATGGATTTCATTACCCACGCTGGGCGTTCCCTGCTCCCTCAGCGTTCTGTCGCGTCCCGTGGTTGATCTCACACACAAGCTTGTTCAGCGCGCTCGGCTCTACCTACCTCATTGCTTTTTACGGTTTTGTAGTAGCTCCTTCCGACAAGGGTCAAGCCTGGCAGTTGAGTGTCTGAGAAAGGACAGGCGATGCGGGTGCCCGTCGTCCGTGGACCAGGGACAGTAAGGGGTACCTCGTATAGCCTCACCCCTGTGGAAAGGTCAAGCGTGCAGAGCCCCAGGGGGCCCAGAAGAAACACCTTCTTGAGCCCCAGGGCAGGAAGCAGGGGGTTGGGGTTTGCACCACATCCCTGGGACCCCAAGCCTGTCCCCACCCCGCGCTGCCCCAGCTCCCTGCTCAGGGACATCAGACACCCCACAACACCCACATGACAGCCTTCCCCCGGCCTCAGAAGGGGCGAGTGACAGCCGGCTCGCCACACAGCCAGGAAAGAGGCGCATTTGTGGGTTGCTTCTCTCTCCCAGACGAGGAGGGGGCCCAGGGGCGCAGCTTGTCATCCCACGCACGCTTTGACGGGGCTGATGACTCACCCCACCACACAAGGAAGCCTTCCACGTAAACGCTTTGCGGGTGAATTTGTTTTCTGCCGTTTAAGGCAGAATTTTTTTCTCTCCCTTTCTCTTTCTTCAAATATGTCTGTAAAACGTAAATGGGAGGCTGTCTCTTGACCAGGAAGACCTTCTGTTCTGCTGGAGTCTGTCTAGGGGGGTGGGCAGCGATCCCCCAAGTTGGGGAGGCTGGCACCTCTGGGCAGGGGCCGGGGGCTGCCATTCTGGGTTTGCCTCCGAGGCTCCTGCCTGCTTGTTTGCTCAGAGACGAAGCCACACAGAGCCTCCAAAAAGAGCAGGCCCTGCAGAGGGACTAGAAAACACTAGAAAGCCTCACCGGGGGACCAGGAAACACCCCGGGGGCAGCCTGCTCTCTGGATGGAACGGGTTTGGGGGGAGGCTGATTGATCCTGAGACAAAGGCAGAGGCTCCACGTCTGCACCTGTTCCCCTGGTGCCCTCTTAGACCCCAAGAGTGGTTTTGCAGAAAACTCTGAAATGAACAGAGAGCCCCTGTCCAGGGTCCTAAAGCCACTCAGATGGAGCCTGCCAACCTTGGTGGCTGGAGGCCACAGTGGTTTGTGTCCAGGTAGGGGCTGGAGGGGTGGCAGGGACCAGGCGGCTGCATGGATAGGAGCCTTTGGCAAGCTGGAGCAGATGTCCAGGAGCCTGTGAAACCTGAAAAGCACACCCAGGAGGTCCGGGACCAACTTGATACTGAGTGAAGGTGGTGGGCTGCAGCAGACGCTTGGTGACTGTCGGCTCTCAGAGCCTCTGTCAGTGTCTGTGATGAACCTTCCGTCTAGAACAGTTTTTATTTCCTTCCAGGCCCCTCCACCACAGTGGACCCACCATGGCTCACTGGTTCTCAAAATGGGGCTCTCAGACCAGCAGCCTCTATGTGATCGGGAAACTTCCTAGCAGTGCACACCCCATCTCATGAACTGGGAGGTGGGAGAGGAGAGTGTAGCAAGGTGTGTTTTCCAGGTGAGTCTGGTACACACCGCAGTCGGGGAGCCCCTGCAGTGTCTCGGAGAAAGGGAGAAAGTGTAGCAGACACGCACTGCGCGCCCGCTGTTTTCCAGCCTCTTCATCTGCTGCCCTGTTGAGACAGTACCTGTGGCCCTGGGAGGTAGGATTCAGCTCAGTTCAGTGGCTCAGTCGTGTCCGACTCTTTGTGACCCCATCGCTGCAGCACACCAAGCCTCGCTGTCCACCACCAACTCTTGGAGCTTGCTCAAACTCATATCCATTGAGTTGGTGATGCCATCCAAGCATCTCATCCTGTCGTCCCCTTCTCCTCCCGCCTTCAGTCTTTCCCACCATCAGGGTCTTTTCCAGTGAGTTGGTTCGTCCCGTCAGGTGGCCAGAGTATTGGAGCTTCAGCATCAGTCCTTCCAGTGAATATTCAGGACTGATTTCCTTTAGGATGGACTGGTTGGATCTCCTTGCAGTCCAAGGGACTCTCAAGAGTCTTCTCCAACACCACAGTTCAAAAGCATCAATTCTTCAGCATTCAACCTTCTTTATAGTCCAATTCTCACATCCATACGTGACCACTGGAAAAGCCATAGCTTTGACTAGACAGACCTTTGTCGGCAAAGTAATGTCGCTGCTTTTTAATATTCTGTCTAGGTTGGTCATAGATTTTCTTCTAAGGAACAAGTATCTTTTAATTTCATGTCCCCATTTTGCAGACCAGAAAACTGACTCTCAGAGTAAAGAACTTTCCCCTGTACCTCAGGCAGAACTCAGCCCCTGGCCTGAGCCTCCTGTTTGTCCCTCTCAGCTTTAGACCATTGAGATCTTTTGTGACGGCTTTGGGTTGCCTCTGCCAGCGTCTCCTCCACCATGTGGACCACTCGGATTTCACTGCCGTGAATGCCCTCCAGGTCCCACCCCTGGGTCTGTCTTGACCTTGCCCTGGGCCTGCCTAAGTGACTAGTGACTCCTGCTCCCCATAAGACCCCCTTCTCAGGAACTCAGGAGGACACCCTCCCCCTTTGATTCGAGTACACCTTCATTGCCTGCCTGGACACGAACGTTGATGATCCACTGCAGGTGAATTACTTGGGAGCTGGGTCCTTTTCCAGGGCGCCCATAAATTAAGGCCCTTTGCCGCAGGAGCCGTGGCTCCAGCCCAAGAGGAGGCAGCCTGGCGAGGCCTCGAGGCTCCCCGCACGAGGCCCAAGCAGATCGGATGCCTTTGAAGTCCTGTGAGCCCCAGATAAAGTTCTGAGTCAAATAAACAGCGGAGGCCCCTGTCGAGATGCTACCGCCTGAAGCCGAGCCCGGAAACTCCTTATTTGGGATAGAGAGTTCTCTTTTTCAAGCCCAAGGCAAACAGCCCCGTGCTGTCCTCTGCCTTTCAGGGGAGCGAAACTTGCTCTGGACGTCTCCCACCCTGCAGAAGAGGAGCAGCCTCGGTACCGTATTTGCATTTTTTAATTTATTTGTTGAGTCTACCGGGGGTGATTCCTCAAAGACAGGCTTTCCTGTTAGTGATAAACACATCTTGGGTTGAGTTTATAGTTATGGGGAAGCAGGACACGTCTCTGGGTATGTGAGAGCCTGGAGGCAGGCTGGGGTTTGATCCTGGGGACCGTGGAAGACCCTGTTGGACTGAGGGGGCCCCCTTGGGGGCAGACAGTGGTCCCTGGAGAAGAGCTCCGTGACACAGAGTGCCTGGAAAGGGTCTGGCTGTCTGGTCAGGGGACCGCCGTGCCGGGTCCCTGACGCGTGGCGGTCACAGCACCCGAGGACCACTGCTCAGGCCACACACAGGAGTTGCCCAGAGCTCTGGCTGAGGTCAGGAGAGACTTCCGTGTGCTTGATTTTCATTTTCTAAATGTACATGCTGCCTTTGCCCAGTGACATCTGAGGTGGCTTACGGCAACACTCAGCATGGGAAAATCTATTCTAATTGACGTGGGGCCACTTCCACCCACGGGGTGTGGATGCAGAGACCCGTGTACACCGTGATGCCCTTTGTGTAAAACGAAAGGAGGGACCAAACAACAAAGGCTGGGAGCAAAACGCAGCTTCTCTGTATGTTTGCATCTGTTTGCGTGTGGCCGGGGAGGATGGTCGGAACGATACCCCTGGGGGTGGACAGACTGGCCCATCGCCTGTTTGTTGTTTTTAAATAAGAGATTCCGGGGGACCCAGCTGCCCCACCCCCACCTCCACCCGCAGTCATGCTACAACAGCAGAGCGTGGCCCAAAAAGCCTGCGATGTTTATCACCTGGCCACTTCCCAGAAAACGTCTGCCAACCGTATGTCATGGTTTTGGCATGGGTGCTGGGTTAGGGTGCGGTGGGGGGCAGAGGTGAGGTTGAAAACAGGCCAGCCTGTATGATGTGGGGGATTCATGTACCCTTTTAAGGGGGGGAGGGTGTGCGCTCAGGGAATCCGCGGAACGATGGACGCCAGCTCACAGCCATGCCGGCGGTGAGCACTCCGTGAGCCCTCGTGCTCTGTAGCAGTCCCCTCCCAAACGCCGCTCTGTCCGATTCTGGTTTTCCGGTCAGCGTCTTCATCATTTCACAAAGTGATCGACTGGAACGGTGGAAAATCAAGAACAGGATCTCAGATACTTTTCAGCTCCTTCTAAGAACGTGGGGTTCTGCCCAATTTTAAGGAGTCTGTGGACAGGGACACCACCACCTCCATGGTCCCACTCTCTGAAATCTTTGGGGCTGTTTCTCTTCACTGCTTTGAAGTTAAATGTTCAGCACAGCTCTGGCTCCCTGCAGCAGTTTGAAGCGTTTCATGAAGCCAAAGCTCTTCCTGGGTGCCCTGCACCCACCACCACCGTGGTCCTCCCCTGCCCACCCACGTGTGTGCTCCGACGCTTCACGTGGCTTGTGGGCTGGCAGGGCTGCTGGCCACGCTTCATTCCTTTTACCTGCTGCTGGTGTGATCTTGCACGTGGCCATGGTTAGTTCAGGCCTTTCCTTGTCAGTGGGCATTTAGAGGTTTCTTGTCACCTTTATTTTCTCTCCAGACTTAACTATCTTGAATCAGTGCCCCACTGGCCCAATGGCTAGCATTGTTAAACACCTAGAAGGTTCAGCATGAAATACCACATTCAGTCTCATCAGAGCTGCCAGAGGCAGGCACACCTCTTAGCCCCATTTTGCAGATGAGGAAACTAAGGTTCAGGGAGGTGGTATGGTTTGCCTGCAACTGCACAGCTCACAAGCAGCAGAATGGAAGTCTGAATGCAGAGATGCCCCACTCCGCACACACCTGAGGGCCAAACCAGAGGTGGGCTGAGCCTGCCCCGTGACTCCTGTGCCGAGGATCCCAAGTCAGCTTGCACCAAGGTCTTCTCGGGAGTTCCCTCTGCAGCTTCCCTGGGCGTCCAGCCCACTCCTTGCGATGGCAGTGATGGATAGGCATCCCCGCCCAGCTTTCCTTGAGGCAGCACAGGACCAGAGGTTCTGTGCTTAGGTCATCAGCTGGGGGTAGGCATCAACGAGAGAGCAAGGAAGAGACAGAGGGTCAAGCCTTTCCCAAGAGGAGAAAGTGAAAAGTGAGATTGATAGTCACTCAGTTGTGTCTGACTCTTTGCGACCCCATGGACTGTAGCCCGTCAGACTCCTCTGTCCATGGAATCCTCCAGGCAAGATGCTGGAGTGGGTTGCCATTTCCTCCTCCAGGATATCTTCCCGACCCAGGGATCTAACCTGGGTCTCCTGCCTTGCAGGCAGATTGTTTACCGTCTGAGCTACCAGGGAAGCTCAAGAAGAGACAACCCAGCAGATCCCAAGGGTAAGCCGGGAGAGGCTGCTGGGAGCAGGGCCCCCGGCTACCACCTCCACACGAGAAAGGATGGGAAGGGCCAGCTGAGAGGGCAGAAGCAGGGAGGCCAGGAGCCAGGTCCCCCGGGCCCGCCTTGCTCTCACACTCGCCAGCTGTGTGTTTCCTGTGACAAAGGACCACAGACTGGGCAGCATGAGCACAAGTGTGCTATCTCTCGGACATCAGGGTGCGGGGGGGTTTCTTCCTGGCCTCTTGCAGCTTCTGGGGGCTGCTGTGCCGCTCGGCGTCCCTCTGCTGGTGGGAGCCTTGCTCCTATCCCTGGCCCCGTCCTCACCTGACCTTCTCCCTGTGTGTGTCTTCCCCTGACCTTTTTACGAGGACCCACCCTGCTCCAGCATGACCTCATCTTCCCTTGATGGCATCTGAAAAGACCTATCTGCAGAGAAGGTCACAGCCGCAGACACCAGGGGCTCAGACTCCAACATACCACGTGGGGGACATAACCCACGGCGCCAGCTGTGTGACCTCTGGCGAGGCCTTAACCCCTCCGTGCCCCTTCCATGTGTCACAGGGACCCAGCAAGCGTGCCTAGCCCCCCGGGGAGGAGCAGACCAGGCCCCAGGGTCAGGTTCACGCAGCTCTCACGTGCAAGCTGCTTCAAAGTGCAGACTCCCAGGCCCCATGGGCTCTACTGAGTTAGAACCTACCTTTTAACAAGCCCCCCTGCAGATGGTTCCTGCGTTTGCAGTGAGCAGGGAGGGTTAAGGGTCTAGTGTGGTAGCTGTAACAGCCAACATGTACCACTACGAACCAAGCTTGTGGCAGTGATGGGATTTCAGCTAAGCTCTTTCAAATCCTAACAGATGATGCTGTTAAAGTGCTGCACTCAGTATACCAGCAAATTGAGAAAACCAAGCTGTTTGTAGCTCTCATTCTGATTCTGAATCTCCTCCCTTTGACAAATACTGAGAGCACCGTCCACGTGTCCCCAGCGGTTCCACCACCACACAGAACAGTGAGGAGACAGACAAGGCTTGACCCTTTCCGCTGGAGTCAGAGCTGAGGGGAGAACAGCCACCTAGAATTTTCTCAGTGCAGTCAGCCAGATCCGTGGGTTGACTGCATTTTGCCAAGGTTGTAGCAGTCCTCAAGAGCTAAGTAGGATGTGGTACCCAACTGCCAGCCTGGCACCACGACCAGTTCATCGCCTCACCAGCCAGATGCTTGGTTTCCCAGGCAACCAGCTGATGCTCTGGAGATGACAAGCGGGACACTGTGCCCGTGTGTCTGCTGTTTCCTTGGAAGCAGTAATGACTGCAGGGAGACCGCCTCCGGTGGGCACTCGGGGGGGCAGAGTGCCAGGATCTCTCCCCTCCTCTTTCACACAGATGACCCAACTCCCCAGGCTTCCCGGGCAGATGTCAGCTAGGTGCCCAGATGCAGCCAGTCTCCACCTGCCCCTGGGCTCAGCGCCTCAATTTGAAGGGCTTCTTGTTTGTTTCAGCAGGAGGCAGCAGCATCGATCAAGGCAGAGAGAGCACTCGGGCGAGCCCCTCAGAGGGGCCTGGCGCTCGGGGACTCGGGATCCAAAGCTGGACCTGAGTCCAGCTCCAGCTCTGGCTCTTACCAGCTCCTTGACTTAACCTCTCTCAGCCTCAGTCTTCTTAACTGTAAAATGGAGCTAATCATGCCGTTCACATTGGCATAATTGTCAGTGAAGTGGCTGTCATGTGAATGCCGGTGAGTGGTTGTGAGAAATTGTAAAGGTGCTTTGCAGAAGAGGGGCAGTGCTCTTGTGTCTCTTGTACAGCCCATTATCCTGGCACACGGTGCGCCCTGGGCTGGGGTGGCCAGTGCTGCTGGAAACAGCGGCTCTGCTGGCTGAGAAGGCCGTGCCCTCCCCTCCAGCCCCCCAGGGCTGGGCTCGAGTCTCGCTTTCCGTCTTCTCTCTGCTCCCTGCCCCTCCGCACTAGAGCCCAAGGCCCCACCCACTCAGAGTGGGTGTCCTGACTCCCATCCTGACAAACCCAAGTCCCGGAGGGTGTACTTGATTCATCGTCTGTTGGTTGGTCGGTCTAGCAGTAACAGTACAGTAACTATTGGCTAAGCTAGAGTCTCTGCGGAGTCCGCGGGGGGTGCTGAGACGGAATGATGGTCTCAGGGTGACGATCTAGACTTGGGCCCAGATGGGCAGTCAGGAAGTGACACACGTGGGCCAGTCACAGACCTGGGTTGATTCTGAAGGCAAAGGGATGGTCCTTCATGCAGAAAGGATTTAACAGAGGCCATTCTGGAGGGCCAAAGAGGGTCAGAAGCGCGCCCTACCCCGATGTCAGGGACCCCCACCCCCAGCCCAGAAGCATGCTGTCTCGGCAGGGGTTGTGGGACGCCTGGCCCAGTCAGCATGCACACTCACAGCGAGCTTGAGAGAAACGAGGAGGCCAGAGGCCTGTCTAGGAATCGGGGAAGCCAAGGAGGCTACCTACGTGGTCGTTCTTCCCGGGAGTGCAGAAGACATCGGGGAGAGGCCCCTGTAGGCTTTGGAGGGGAGGCCAGCGGGGCCTGGGCAGGCGGTTGGTTGGTCAGGGTGCTGCTCACACACCAGCCCTGAGGGATGGGAGGGGCAGCGAGCCCATGGCTGGTCCTCTGGGGCAGGGGTGACCGAGGGGACACTTAAGACTTCAGGACAGCCTGCCCGGTAGAACTTTCTGCCACGCCAAACGCATGCTCTCTTTGCAGCGCCCTGCATGGCAGCCACCAGCCCTGTGTGGCTGTGGAGACACTGAATGCTCAGCTGTGTTTCCTTTTAATTTGTTTCAGCCTAAGTAGCTACAGGCTTTCGAAAGCTGGTGGCTTTCGAGCTGGGCAGCACAGCTTCGGGATGTCCCCGGGCACAAAAGAAGTAGAAGCCAGCCCAGTCCAGCGGGGCTCCTCCTCCGCCCCGCAAGCCCCCGGGCCGCCTCCCCTTTGATGACAGGGGGAGCATGCGTGCTCACGTGAGCCCAGCCTCGGAGGCTGCGGCAAGCGCTGGAGCGGCCGCCCGTCACTGGGAGGCGTGCTCCCAGCCCCTTCTGAGTCACGCCGACGGGCGCCTCCCTGGTGACAGCTCGTCTCCCGCGAAGGCGCCGGCGGGCTCTGCTCTCCCAGGCTGGAGGAGCCGGGCTTTGCGTTTGCCGGAGCGATGGCGGAGGTTGCCCAGGTAACTCCCCCTCCCTGATAAGCAGACGGCGAGGACTGCAGTGGAGCTGCAGGCTCCGTGGTCTGGGGAGCTGGGAGACTTCCTCAGCCCTGCCTGCTCTGGGTCACTCACCCCCGGGACTCGGGCAATAAGAATTAGAGCTGCTGTTCAGCCAGGCACAGGGCTGAGTGTTTGTGTATATTACCCTCTCACGGGCTGGGCATGGCAAGCCTGTGGTAGTGGTCGCTATCATACCACACTGCAGACAACGGTAGCAGGGTGTCGGTGAGCTCTGTGAGCTCCGGGGTCTGTCTGCCTTGCTCCCCATGGGTAACCTTAGCACTTAACTCAGTCCTTGGCAGACCGTACTAGATGGTGCCCAGCAGTATTGCTGGCTGGTTGGAAAGATGGGTAATGCTTGGCTGGAGAGGATGGATGGGTGCATGAGTGGAGGAGTGAATGGGTGAACGGATAGATGAAGCCGAGCTCAGGTCTGAAGTCTGCTGACTGCAAAGCCTGCACTCCTGGTCGCGAAGCCATACTGCCTGTGAGTTTGATACCCTCCACCTGCATGGGTGGAGATTTTTTTTTCTTATATACCTTAATTGAGGTGTAATGTACATGGCATAAGATTAAAACAGTCGCCTACTGTGAGAGTGATTCAGTGATGGTAGTAAGTTTATAGTTGTGCACCATCACAGTGCAGGGTTAGACTAGTTCCAGCATCTGCAAGACGTCCTCATACCTGTTTGTAGTTCTAATCCTGTTGCCACCTCCCAGCCCCAGGCACTTTCTGTCACTGTAAACGTGCCTTTTTCTAGACATTTTACGTACAAGGAGTCCTCCAGTGTATCTGTTGTGTCTGTCTTCCTTCACTTGGCGTGTTGGTGAGGTTCGTCTGTGTTGTAGCACATAGTGGTTCCATCCTTTTTGCTGCTACTACTATGCCGTTGTGCAGAGACCACTTCTTGCATCTCCATTCATCAGCTAATGGACATTTGGGTTGTTTCCGGTTTGGAGCTACTTGAACAGTGCTGCTATGCATGTTCATGTGTGTGTCTTTATGTAAAGTCTGTTTCTGTGGAGTAGATTTCTAGGAACAGAATTGCTAGGTCATATGATAAATTTATGTTGAACGATTTGAGACGCCGTCAAGCTGTTTTCCAATGGTGCTGTACTGATGCAGTGCACAAGGGTCCCGTTGAATCCACACCCTCACAACACGTGGCGGGACCTCTTGGTTCCGTCCAGCCTGGTGGGTGCGGAGCAGTCTCTCTATGGTCGGAACCCGTGTCTCCCTGACGGCCTCCCAGCTTGAGCTGCATATGCTCTGACTTCTCAGCTGGGTGGGCTTTGACCCTTTCCTGCCTCCGGGTTAGCAAACTTTTTCTTGAAAGGGCCGGATGGCAAACGTTTGGGGCTCTGCAGGCTGCATACGAGCCTGTGGCATATTCTTCTATGTTCTTTTTTTTCCCCAACCCTTAACAACAACAAAAAATGAGACCATTCTTGGCTTCCTTGCACAAAAATAAGCAGGGAGACAGCTCCAAGGCTCTTGTCAAAGGAATCCCTTGGCCCATGCACTCGGTACAGGGCAGGAGATCGCCCACCCCTCTGGGGAAGTGGGCTCAGTGGAGGGGTCCCACACAGCAGAGCCCAGGGCCAGGCTGCCAGGAGCCTGGGAGTCCGGGTTCCAGAGGCGGCCCCAGCCCAGCCCCGCCGTGATTCATCACCACATGAGCTCATCAGACTGGCTCATGGGATGAAACGTGCCATTTTTGTCACCAAAGTGGAACGACCAGGCCCGTCCTGCCTCCACCCTGGGGCCGTTCCCTGCCAGGGCTCAGAGCCCCTGCTGGGAGCCCGCTGCTGGTCCGCACCCTGTAACCACGGCTGTTACAGCCGCCCTGCCCACGGCTGCTCCCACGGCCCCCAGAGCCCTCGTCCCAGGCCCTGAAGCATCCCTGATGCCTCCCAGGCCACGTCCCTAGTGAACCATCTGCGCTGGCCCTGACCTGTGTGATAAGACACCTCTCGGGTCCCTGGGAGCCGGCTCATACTTGGGACTCTGCCGCCTTTCTAGCCGTGTGACCTGGTGTGAGTCACGTCACCTCCTGGCTACGGTGGCCACGTGTGTAAAGGGACTGCCAGAGCCCATGGTGGAAGCGGCAGGTCCCCCGATTGTTGGCTTCACCCTGCCCTGAAGGCTGCTCCCTGTAAGCCCGGGAGATCCACCCGGGGACGTGTCCACAGGAGCACCCTGGCCTGGGCACAAGGCAGCCAGGAACCCAGGAACCTGGTGGGTAGCAGCCCAGCCTCCTTGGCCCTTGGGTGGGTTGGCTCCAGGGTGTGATCTGCCCTGACCGTCTCGTCCCGTGGGGGTGCCGGCTGCCCGGTCCTACCGCTCCACCACACTCTGGTGCCTTGCTGCCCATTCCCCCCAGCCCCACTCCCTACCTGCTCTCCTGTGCCCTCCATCACCTCCCAGGGCCCCTGGCAGGTCCCTGGCTCCTGGGGTGACCGGGAGGGTGGCGTGAGCTGATGCCCGGAAGTGCCCTGCACAGTGCCTGGCGGGTCGCAGTATGTGCTCATTAAACGTCAGTCCTCGTCAGCCCCTGGGAACTTCCAGCGGGGATGCCTCTTGGGCAGGGCCCTGTGGGAAAGCTGTCATCCCCTCTAGTCCTTCGAGGGGGGCCGTGTCTGTGAGCCCGAGGCTGGGCGTGCCTGGGAGGGGCCCATGGGAAGCTGTGCAGGGGCTGGGGGCACCTGGAGGGCCCTCCCCCTGGGCCATGTATCCCAGAGTCTCGCGACATCCAGGTGTGGGTACCCGGGGACGGAGGGACCACGCTCACAGGCCAAGTCTAAAGGAGAGCTGGCTGAACGGTGATCACCAAAGGGTAACGACGGCTATTTCTAGGTGTCGGGGTCTCCGAGGCCCTTTTCTCACTGATGCTTTCCTCTGTGTTTCAGCCTGGTTTACATTTCTCACGGTGAGCATGCCCTGTTTTCACAAAAAGAATGAAGTCATTATTCTTTCCAAAATAAATAACCCGCAGCTGATTAGAAGAGAGCACGCTTAAAGCCCAAGACCGTAGGCCCTTCTAGAGTATACCATGGGAAGACCTGCCTGTGCGCCCTGTGGTTTTCTCTGGGGCTTAATATACAGCAAGTTTCTGCAGCCATCTCACGGTCATTTTAAAAATTAATTCTCTGGTCACAGAGCTGACCCACAATGTCCAGAACTCAAAGGAGCATTCGTCTTCAGGGCTGCGTCAGGTTCTTGCCTTGCAAAGTGTCTCTGCTGCCTGAGGTTTCAGGCGCTGTGTGTCTGCTTGGACCTGGCCATGCTCCTGGCTAACAGTCGTTGGGACTGAGGCTGGTTACCGTCCCAGGGAAGCTTCGGGATCAGGCCCTGAAGCATCCCTGATGCCTCCCAGGCCACGTCCCTAGTGAACCATCTGCGCTGGCCCTGACCTGTGTGATAAGACACCTCTCGGGTCCCTGGGAGCCGGCTCATACTTGGGACTCTGCCGCCTTTCTAGCCGTGTGACCTGGTGTGAGTCACGTCACCTCCTGGCTACGGTGGCCACGTGTGTAAAGGGACTGCCAGAGCCCATGGTGGAAGCGGCAGGTCCCCCGATTGTTGGCTTCACCCTGCCCTGAAGGCTGCTCCCTGTAAGCCCGGGAGATCCACCCGGGGACGTGTCCACAGGAGCACCCTGGCCTGGGCACAAGGCAGCCAGGAACCCAGGAACCTGGTGGGTAGCAGCCCAGCCTCCTTGGCCCTTGGGTGGGTTGGCTCCAGGGTGTGATCTGCCCTGACCGTCTCGTCCCGTGGGGGTGCCGGCTGCCCGGTCCTACCGCTCCACCACACTCTGGTGCCTTGCTGCCCATTCCCCCCAGCCCCACTCCCTACCTGCTCTCCTGTGCCCTCCATCACCTCCCAGGGCCCCTGGCAGGTCCCTGGCTCCTGGGGTGACCGGGAGGGTGGCGTGAGCTGATGCCCGGAAGTGCCCTGCACAGTGCCTGGCGGGTCGCAGTATGTGCTCATTAAACGTCAGTCCTCGTCAGCCCCTGGGAACTTCCAGCGGGGATGCCTCTTGGGCAGGGCCCTGTGGGAAAGCTGTCATCCCCTCTAGTCCTTCGAGGGGGGCCGTGTCTGTGAGCCCGAGGCTGGGCGTGCCTGGGAGGGGCCCATGGGAAGCTGTGCAGGGGCTGGGGGCACCTGGAGGGCCCTCCCCCTGGGCCATGTATCCCAGAGTCTCGGCGACATCCAGGTGTGGGTACCCGGGGACGGAGGGACCACGCTCACAGGCCAAGTCTAAAGGAGAGCTGGCTGAACGGTGATCACCAAAGGGTAACGACGGCTATTTCTAGGTGTCGGGGTCTCCGAGGCCCTTTTCTCACTGATGCTTTCCTCTGTGTTTCAGCCTGGTTTACATTTCTCACGGTGAGCATGCCCTGTTTTCACAAAAAGAATGAAGTCATTATTCTTTCCAAAATAAATAACCCGCAGCTGATTAGAAGAGAGCACGCTTAAAGCCCAAGACCGTAGGCCCTTCTAGAGTATACCATGGGAAGACCTGCCTGTGCGCCCTGTGGTTTTCTCTGGGGCTTAATATACAGCAAGTTTCTGCAGCCATCTCACGGTCATTTTAAAAATTAATTCTCTGGTCACAGAGCTGACCCACAATGTCCAGAACTCAAAGGAGCATTCGTCTTCAGGGCTGCGTCAGGTTCTTGCCTTGCAAAGTGTCTCTGCTGCCTGAGGTTTCAGGCGCTGTGTGTCTGCTTGGACCTGGCCATGCTCCTGGCTAACAGTCGTTGGGACTGAGGCTGGTTACCGTCCCAGGGAAGCTTCGGGAAGCTGGGGTGCACTTCCTCACAAGAGAATGGGGTTTGGTAAACATTGCCAGTCACTGTCATCCCCATCAACGGCGTATGTACTGTTCAATAAACACCGCCCCCCCCACATATACACGCACACAGACAAGTTGCCATGGTTTCTTCCGGCCCTTGTAGGAGCTAACATGATTGACAAGTACATGTCTCCACTCTCTTCCGTACCCCACTTGAGAACCGTGCTGTCTTCACGGCAGCAGCTGGGGGTGTAGAGAAGAAGGAGGTGGGGGAGGTGGAGGGTGTGTGGAGAGAGAGGGAGGGGAGGAGACAGACCGCCTGTGTACATGAGAGAGGGCTGGGATGAGGACAGGGAGGTACTCCCAGGTGTGAGTTCACCGAGTGGGGGATGGCGGTGGTGACGGGCGTGATTAGCAAGGAAGAGGCCCCAGAGCACCACGGCGTGTGGGAAAAAAGCAAAAACTGGAGAAAGACAATTAGGTTGCTGTAATGTCTGGATCACAGCAGCTTGTAGGCTTCATCCCTTTCAAGTTTCTCAGGAGACCGGCTGAGTGTCTGAGTTCCCTCTCTGTTCCGTGGTGGTGCTCCTTGAACTGTGCTTTCTGAGCACAACTCCGTCCAGAGAGGGGACCACGCGGGTCCAGGGTTTATAAGGCTTACACAGTGGACGAGGCCACAGGCTGTTTTCACGCGTCATTTACAGAAGTGGAAACTGAGGCTCAGGAGGTGGAATGCTTTATAGGAAGAACCGGGTCTGTCTGATTCCACAGTCTGCCTGGGGGTTTCCACCACGACGCCTTACTCAGCACCGTGCGCCACTCAGTCCAATGTGGACTTTGTCCCCCAGATGTTCCACTTTAGGCCCTGGGGTCCAAGACCCTTCATCCTTGTTAACCCAGTGGTCAGGGAGACGCTGGAGGCCTGCGAGCTTGCCTCTGGGCCTCGGGGGCCAGCGTGAGACCCTCGCCGCCTCCTCCCCTGTTCAGACTTTGGCTCGGAGGCTGTGACGTGTCACCCAGCTGGCTGCTGGCTCCATGACTTTAAAATTAGGTTTTCCCCAAGGAGCGGGGCACTTAATGAAGGAGTTTATCCAGTTAGAAAGAGAGGCTCCCAGGCAGGCTGGGCGGCAGCGAGGCAGGCAGCTGTTGGGACTGTGGCCTTCGGAGAGGGCTTCTGTTTCCATGATGTCAGAGGGCGGAACCAGCCCGGCCCCTGCCCCAGCCGCTCCCCAGCTCTGGGTGCAGAGGCGAGAAGGCACTGTCTTACTCCCCACGTGCAGTCTGAGCACCACTCTGGGCTCAGTCCCTGCCTGGCTGGAGCTGAATTCCGGGCCCCAAGCCTGTCTGTCCGGTTTCCCAGCTGCTCATACTCTCCAGGTGGCCTTGTAGGACCAGGGTGAGCAGAAACATGCCTCCAACACAAAGAAAGTACTTTGCTGCTGTGATTGCATTAGAATACTTGGGGAACGAGTTTGGCACAAAATGCCATCTGAAGGATACCTATCTTCATCCTTTTCAAAAGGTCACTGGGAGCAGAAATGACTCTCCTAGTGGTTAGGAGGCCTGGCTGTCTGCAGCCGCAACCTTCGACTTGGAGCAAGACTGTTCTTCCGGGATGGGATTCTGATGGGGAGGGAGGAAGGCGTCTATCCTGAAGCAGCGGAGTCGCCGATCATGTTGTATACTTCGCCCACCCCCGGCCTGTCCATCACACGCGTGGGTCTCTTTCTCTCCCAAACAGAAAAAGATTTACAAATACAAGAAAGTCTTGAGTAACCCGAGCCGTTGGGAGGTCGTCCTGAAGGAGATCCGGACGCTGGTGGACATGGCTCTGACGTCCCCTCTGCAGGACGACTCCATCAACCAGGCCCCACTGGAAATCGTCTCGAAACTGCTCTCAGAGGTAAGGCCACCCTTTGGCCTGATCCCACTCTGTGCCACCCGCCCCCACGCCAGCCCTTGCAACACTTTGAAGTTTAATTCTTTTACGGGGTCTGCTGAGCACCACCACATGCCAAGCAGCAGATCGAATTCGAGTTTGTGTTGTCTCCCTGTCGAGGGAGGAGGTGAGCCATCCCCCAGTGACATGAGGGAGCTGAGAAGGAGGTCAGGTCGAGGGGAGAGTGGTTGTCACCCCACCGTGCCCCAGGACCTGCTTTGGGAGAGGACCTGGCAGGGGCTGGCCTTGGACCCGAGCTGGGCTGGCGGCTGGCGTCAGAATCCTTTCGTTCATCCCGGGTGGGAGCGCATCGTGCAGCCCCCAGAACGCCCTTCCTCCACCCTCGGCGCTGGCCGCCTTCGTCTCCCCCACCCCCAGCACTGGGGTTCCAGGCAGACGTGGCTTCCTGCTCTCCTTGGCACCCACAGCCCTCAGCCACACTCTGTTTAGCTCGCCCAGGGTTTTAAAAATTGAGAGGCTTCACAGCAAAGTAGACTTTGCAGGTTGTCTTTAGAAATGATCAGAACGCCCAGCAGCAGTTGGCAGCTGGCTGCGCAGTGCCACCCAGCCGAGCCTCAGGCTTCGCCAGGCAGCCCCAGGCTGTGAGCATGTGCCGTGTGCCAGGTGTGGCACCAGGCTCCGGATAAAGGCGGTCGCCTCCCTCCCGGGGAAGACGGCGGGACAGACAGCGGGACGTGAGGCCTGATCTTAGCTGGGCTGCCCCATGGAGGGCGAGGGGTGCTCGGGAGCGTCTCACCGCTCCCTGTGTCCCTGTGCTATTCTGAGCGCTTCGCAGAGGTCAATGCTTTCCTCTTTCATCTGCTCTCTGGCCCCCGGGGGGCCCCTGGGGTTGATGACTCCCGGTCTCAGATATGCACGGCCACCAGAGCGGTCTCTCTGTCCCTCTTCCCTGGGAGTGGCCTCGGTTCCCTGGGTGGCTCCTCTGCAGCCCCCCAGACGCCACACAAGGTCCCTGCTACCTAGCACCTCTGCCCTCTCACAGGCGCAGACTGGTCACTGCCCATCAGCTCAGGAAACCGGCCCAGGCCTTCCATGTCTGCTGAAGAGAGAGGGTCTTCCACCCTGGGGGGGCAGGCGGTGAAAGATGTGTGGCAGAGATGGCTGTGGGCAGAGGGTGTGACTGTCTTTAGGTGGGAGACCAGCCTCATCCCACGGGAGAGTCAAGACTTCAACTCTGAAACAGATCAGGGTCGCAGTCTGGGATTTGAGGCCGGGCGCCGTTGGCCCAGCCTTGAGTCCAGGCTCCCTGCATGGCGGGCGGGGCCGGTCGTCAGGCCTGGGCTGGTTTCTCATGGGAGAGAACGGAGCAGCTCGTCCTCAGGATGCCCCTTTCATGTGCCGGGCGGGTGCCGTGCACACAGCTTTCCATCCAACACTCACATTCCCTCTGAGAGATGGGCCTCGCTGCCTCCATTTCACAGATGGGGAAACTGAGGCCCAGAGACACCGCGTGACCTGCTGAGTAGGCCGTGGGGCTGGGAATTCCACCCCGATGGCGGCCTGGCTCCCACCGCACAGTCGCTCTGACCACTTTGTCGGCCCCACTGGTCTCAGCCACCGTCTCTAAGTTAGGCTCGTGGTCAACGCGGTGGGGGCCGGCGGCAGGTGACCCTGTGACTGCCCTCTGCTGGGACTTCCTGCCCATCTCAGATGTGGTTCCCGTGGCCACAGTCTCATGGACCTCACATTACGTCTCAGGCTTTAGATCAAGGGTCTCAGAGTCAGCTGATCCCAAGCACTAGGGTAGAGAGACAAAAGCATTTAGAGAAACAAAAATGGAAGATGCTTGTATCTGCTCTGCACCTGCTGGGTGTCAGGCAGGGGGCCCACACTGTCCCCGATGTACTGATGAGAGCAGCTGTTGGCGAGGGAAAGAGCTGGGCTGCAGCCCAGGTGGCGTCCCCTCCAATGAGATTCATGCCTCTGCCAGTGACACCGAGGTTCTCTGAGCACATGCCCTGTGACGATCAGGGTGGCAGGGATTTACACCAGCCCCTTTACATTTTTCACAGCGACCCTGCATGGGAAGCACACGGAATCACAAATGCAGGCTCTGCGGGGTTAAGTCGGCGGTCCAGGGTCACTTGGATGAGGGGAGGGCAGGACCCAGGCCCAGGTCGGCCCCACGGTGAGGCTGATGCGATGTCGCCTGAACTGGTGGAGGCTTTTTGGTGAGCGAGGGCCAGGCCCCGAGAGCAGCAGTGTGCGGTGTCGGCAAGTGTGATACTGCCCTCAGGAGCTCACGGGCCTTGCACAAGGAGCTAGGTCTCTCAATGGGTTGGGCTAAGATCAGCACCCATCATTTCCTAGAATTAGGGATTAGATGTTCTCATGTGTACACAGAGCCTGGCCCTGTGCCTGATATACAGGGACCAGTTGATAAACAGTCACGTTTCTCTCACGGTGGGAGATGGCTGTGAACTTGACCTTCAGCACCATCAATTGGATACGTAGAGGAGATGGCTGGAAAAGCAAGCTCTCCCCACTCCTTGCCCTTTTTTGTTTCGAGCATGTGGCTAGATTCTTTGTTCTCTTTACTTAAGTTGCTGCCCAAGCCACCTCCTCCTAAGAGGCTCCAGGCATTGTCACCAAATCAGCCCGAAGGCAGGCAGAATCCCGAGAAGGGAGAAGGAGGACGAGCCTGTGAAAGCCGGTGTCCCCTGCCTCCTGGGCTTTTGTTGGGTCGAGTGTGTGGAGTGGCCACACCGTGTGGCATACAGCTGTCCCTCCAACGCAGTGGCTGTTAGTGAGCACTCCCCACCCAGGGTCAGGAGGGGCTTCAGTGGAGAGAAGTCTCCCTGAGAAGGGCAGGGGCTGTCACCAGCGACGGGGACCAAAGAGACACACCCGTGCCTGCCGGAGACTCTCGCTGGAACCGTGCGCGGGGGCCAGTGAGGCCCAGTGGTCCCTTCGGCGCGTCCACGGAAGCCCGAAAGGGGAAACTGTCCCTCATGTGGTCTGAGCCCTGCAGCTCAGTGGTGGGAGGTAGGAGCTCAGGGACAGGGCAGACGGGGTCACAGCCCCACTCCACCCCGTCATCCCCCCGCCAGGCGAGCCCCTGGCCGTGGAGCCTGTCACGGGTGCGGGGAGCCCCAGCACAGCGCCTGAGGCGTGGTGAGCAAAGCCGCGAAAGCCGGGCTCTTTACCTGGCCTTGGCTGAGAAACGGCCGGCAGTTTAAAATCCGCCATCCGTGGCTGCTCAGACTCCACCCACATCCACAGAAAGAAAAGGTGTTAAAAGTCCAAGCAGCGTCCCCCCTGCGTGGTCTGGACCCTGGGCACACGGGTCTGGCGGTCGCCATGGGAACGGGGATGCTCCCGGGGCTCACCCCACCTCCCTGGCGGCCAGCTGCCTGGGCCAAAGCACAAGGATGGCCCCCTCGCGTTTCCTTCGCTTCAGCTGGTGTAAGCGCGTTTGGTACCAGACACTCCTTAAACTTGTTCAGTCCGTGGGGCTCCTTCCAGAATTCGGGGACCATGTTGGTCTTGCCATTTACTGCCCAGTGAGGAGGTGCATTATGAACACCTGTTGGAAAGAAGTCAACACCAGTGAAAATCTGCATCCACGGAAATGCTCAGAGCTGAACACACCAGGATGCTAGCAAAACAGACGAGACTGAAGTTTCTCACCGTCTCTTGTTTATTGCAGACCTGTCCCTTTCTCATTCACATCCTCTTTCTTATACACAGGATGGTGGTCCCAGGTACCAGCTGTGTAAGAAAATTGCAGATAGGGAGGAGAGGAAAAAAAAAACCCTAAAAATTTAGCAAGTTTAATCCATTCCACTTAATACTTTTGCAGGTTAGTCGCTAGAATTTTAACATAGCTAAACCATCTTGGGCCAACATTGTGGAACACTAGTGTTCCCTGGGAACGTAGCTGGGGAACCACTGAAATACTTCTCAAAGACTGGCTGACAGAGTGTTTTACGTGTTTATTGTGTCTTTATTATGCACCTGCCTCCAGGCTTCCAGGTGCGTGTGGCCATGAAAAGGGCCAAGCACGGGTTTAAGCCCAAAGTGGACCCCTTCTATGGACGGAGAAACAGTCTCACTGAGAAGTGGCTCCCTGAGGGCGACTGGCAAAACAGGGACTCGGAGCTCTCTAATCCCTGCCCCAGGGATGTGCTTCCTCCCACCCCCCGCTTCCCGGCTGACTTTGATCAGCTTCTGATCTATTTAATTAGGAAAAAGTGGCAACCGTCCTCTGTCCGAGAGACTGAAAGCGGCTTTGAAACCATGTGGCCCTTTGAGATACCGATATTCCATCTTACTAACCGTGTGTTTTGTTCTGTTTTCCTCCTGCCCTCCCTGCTCGCCCTTCAGAACACAAACTTGACCACCCAGGAACACGAGAACATCATCGTGGTAAGTCCTGGGCCGCCTCCCCCGCCCCTCTCTCGCACCCGCAGCCCTACCCAGGTCTCAGTGGATCCCCCAGGCGCCACTGTCATCTCTCAGCACGGCGGCCTTGCTCAGTTTCGTCCCTTCTGTCAGGCCAGACATGCCTCCCTCCTGTCTTTGCACATGTCAGAGGCCCAGTTGATGGGAGGGGGTGGTATTATCAGTCTCTGAGGCTTGTAGCAAATGTGTCTTAATCACCTCCTCCTTCCTGAGTCTGTTGTACAGAGTCAGAGGCAGGAGATAGCAGAGACCCTATAATGTATTTTCAGCTGTCACCCCATTAGCTGAAAGGTAAACTTGTTCTTTCTTGCCCCAGGACCAGTCTCCTAATTAATCCACACATAGAACCCGGATTTCATTCCTTCTGATGTGCAAAGTGAGGGATAGTCTCTGGGCCTTGACTATGACTATAAGCGTGTTTGAGGTGAAACATCCTTCCTGGATGATTCTAAGCTACGAAGTGTAACTCTCACCAGAGAGAAGAAAGAAAAGAAGTTGCCCCTTCTGGTGCCAGGCCCTGTGCTGTGTGTTTGAATTCATGGATAATTAAAACAGCCCCTGCTCCCAAGGAGTCCTTCATCTGTTAAATGAGATCATTGCAAAGATAGAGGCTTGTAATCTGGAGAGTGGAGTTGTGAGCTCACCTGGGAAAGAAGCCAGAGAGCTTCCCAGAGGCAGTGAGGTTCTGACCTGGGTTTTGAAGGATCAATAGGAGTTTGCCAGATGGGGAAACAGAGGAAAGTCTTTCCAGAGAGAAAGCAAAGTATAAACAGGATTTTAAGCAACATGGGATATTCTGGACACGTCAGCTCTGCTGGAGCATGAAACGTTAAGGCAGTGGGAAGCAGGAAGGCAGAACTTGAAATGGAAGTGAGAGGCAGAGCTAGAGCTCCATGTGCCTAGGAAAGGGTCTGGAACATTCGCCTGCCCAGGAGGTCCCGTGGGTACAGCTTTAGATACAAGGGCAACATCCCAGACACCGTGCCCCTCTGAATTGCATTTTAATCACAGAGCGTAAAGGCAGAAGCTTCTGTGGAGGTCCCCCCAGAGTCACTCACCGCAGCTGCTCACTGAGTGTCCACTCAGAATGTAGAGGTTTTCCCTCACGCTCTGCCCTGACCACCCCTCGCCTTCTCTTGCTAGAACAGGGGCAACGTCTACCTGGACCTCCCCACCACTCCTTTCTCTGGCATACTATCAATTAATAATTTAACTTAACAGACATCTGTTGACCCATGTATGTGCCAGACACTGGTCTCTTTTCCGCCAACAGAGCTGCCATTGAGGGATTACTGTGTGCTGGGGGAACGTGGCAGATAATCCGGAAATCACGTGGTCTGGGCTGGAGATGCACCCAGGGAGTTAGGGGAGTACAGAGGGACTGGGAGGAAGATGACGGAGGACTTCAAGGAGGAGGTGAGGGAGCTGGAGTCCTAACGAGTAGATAGGGTGCTCCCAGGGCAAGGCAGTCCAGGCGGGGCACCCAGCACGGGCAAAGGCAAAGAAGCTCTGTCTGTTGGAGAAGCAGGCGGCGGCCAAGCAAGACGCCGGCGTCTTCCCCTCCCGGCTGGCAGCACCCCGGGTCCCACTCTGCACCTTGTCTCCCGAAGCGGGGTCAGGGCCTTGGACTTGGGAGGAGCCTGGGAAAGGAATTTTGATCTGAGCAATCTGGGCTGCGTTTATCCAGCTAATTTGGCCGGCTGACCCCTTAATTGCACTGGGCTGTTTCCCTGCTCGGCGGGGAAGCCTGAGAACGGGAAAGAATTTGATCTCGAGGTCTGACCCTGAGCCCACCGTTCTGCAGCCTCTCTCATGTTCAGGGTCCTCTGTGACCAGTGCTGTTAAAATAACCACACAGCCTTGTGTCGCCTCCTTCCATTCCAGCAATCACATGATCCGGTTTGACCTGTTGACAATTAGTCTTCTCCCCACGGGGATTGGTCTTAGGTCTTTCTTTTTTTTTTAAATGTACTTAGTTTTCAGAAATACTTTCACAAGTAATTTGAGTTGGTTTTATTCAGCCCATCAGTCAGACATCAGTGCTGTAGGTAACTGTTGGCTGATAACAGCTGGCTGTCACTGCACAAGCGTGGCCCTGGGGTCCAGACCCTGGCAGGGTTCCCACCTGCTGGTGAAGAGCGTGGGCTTAGAGCCAAGTATGGTTCAAGTTCAGAGGTGAGTATAGACCCTGGGCCAACCTATACCAGCTGAGACCTTGGGCAAGTAATGAAGAGCTTTTAGTTTTATTTAAAGAATATCTTTAAGAATTTCATGAGTAGATTTTCACTGTTTTTGCAAACAAAAAGAAAAAGATTTCATCCCATCCCAGCCCTGGGGCATTTCAGGGGGTACTAAACTCATACAGGGAGATACGGTTGTATATTTACATTTTGCTTTTGACATTAATGATGTGAAGCTGGATGTGTTGTTCTGTTTGGTTTGTTTACTTAAGATGTCTTGGAGATTCTCATAAGTCCTTTCTTGCATGTCTAACCTGGGGTTTCTTGCCCTCAGCACTAGTGACATTTGTGCATGGATGATTCTTCATGGTGGGGGCTGTCCCGCCCATTGTAGGGTGTCACAGCATCCCTGGCCACAACCCCCTGGATGCTGGTCGCGTCCCCCTGTCGTGATGATCAGACTGTCTCCAGACATGCTAATGCCCCCTGGGAGGGGGACAAAGCAACCCCAGGGGAGAATCCCTGATCTACCTTGCACTCTGTTCAGCTGCCTTGACACTCTGAGCCTCAGTCTTCTCATCTGTGAAATGGGTGTAACCACAGAGCCTTTCCTGCAGGGCTGCTGGAGTAATTAACTGGGAAAGATTCCACAAGAACATACACTGTTCTTTTTAATACTACGATCTAAAGTGATCAGCATTCTGTGACTGGGGCAGGGCTTGTAACAGCCTCCCCAGCCCTCTGTCTTTTCATCTGTATGAGTAGAGATCACTCCCGTTTGACCTCACAGAGTTGTCATGAGGCTCAAATGAGATAATAGGCATGGAAGCGTGGAGCCCACGCCTGACACCCACTGTGGACACTTAATCTGTTTCCACTCCGTCATCTGTGACTCATTCCTGTGAAGGGGGTGCCCAGCTTGATGGAAGGGGCTGGGGCCAAGGGGCTCCACCCTGCCTCATGGTCCCCCCTCCCAGAGATCGGTGTAGGGAGCAGGGCTGAGGGCCAGGTGTTAACTCGAGGGCTCAGGGAGCCCCTCGCCAACCCCTCCCCCTGCTGCAACCCGGCATTTCCTGTGGTCACCCGCACGGGGCAGCAGAGCATCCCCATCCAGCAGGCCAGGCGCTGAGCTTCTGAAAACGAGGTGCGGAGCCAGAACCGTGGACCTGGCTTACCTGGGCCTCTCATTGCCCCCTTTCCCGGTCCTGTGGAGAGCTCCGGCTGAGAAGTCGGCTGGTGAATAGCTCAGGCTCTTGGGTCACACTCGAGGGTTCGCATCTGGCTCCAGTACCTCCTAACCACGTGACCCTGGGCTGCAGATGTCACCTCTCTAAGGAAAGGGCAGGACGCACACCGCCTCCCAGCACATAGTAGAGTGAGTGACAGGACACAGCCCTGAGCCCGGCACAGACAAGTGCACAGTTACGGCGGCGGTGGCTGGGGTGTCGCTCGTGGTGCGCTGTTAAACTGTCACCAGCGTAGTGACTGGTCCACGTGGCGGTGGGGAGCAGCGCGAGGGTGGTGGGCTCAGCCTCGCGGTCAGCTTGGAGCCCACCACCCCCTTCCCACACCGTGGGGAAGAGCTTCCCGTGGTGACGGGCATGCCCTCTGTCTGCCCTGTGCACGGCCTTGGCCCCTAGCTTCATAGCACTGGTGAGCGCTTGAAATGTGGTTAGCGTAACAGGAACTGTACTTTTATTGTCTTGAAAAATTGTTTTCTTGGGACTTCTCCGGCAGTCCAGTGGTGGTTAGAACTCTGCTTCTGCTGAAGGTTCGATCCCTGGTTGGGGAGCTAAGATCCTACAAGCCACATGGCATGGCTAAAAAAACTTTTCGCCCATGTCACTTAAAATGGTAAGATTCACACATGGCCAGTGGCTACTATATTGAACAGCACAGCCCTAGGCAAGTAAAACCTCGGACCCCGTCTCCACCTGTGCGTCAGCCTGCCCGTTGCTGCTGTGAACAGAGCCTCAGGTTCCATGGCTTCATCTCCCACGGAAATGCTCACATAACTGGCCTTATCTGCGTAGACAGAGACCAGAAGGTCGGGTTTTCCACTGTAATCAGCCCTCGTGGGTTGACACACCCCCCTACGATTCCTTCGAGAGATTGCGACTGATGTGTGTTCCTCTCCTTTCAGGCAATTGCTCCTTTGCTGGAAAACAACCATCCACCACCGGATCTCTGTGAATTCTTCTGCAAGGTACGGCATCGCCGAAGCGGGGCTGTGTTTGCAGGAAGCAGCCTGTCTCCGTGTGTGCGTTTCGGGGCTTGGTTTTGCGAAATTTCCTGGAAACCCAGACTCCTCCCCAAACGGATCAGGACCCCAGACAGAGTTAGAGATGAGCCAGGAACCGTCTCCACCAGACAGGTGATAAGTGAGGCCCAGGGTCCAGAACAACAGGTCCGGAGGGAGCACTGAGCTTTTCCTGGGAGTATCTTCCTGGCCGTCTTGAGAGAAGTTTGCAGCGTGTTTTCTGGCTCCTGACATCAGAGCTGAGCTTTTATTAGCCAGGGCTCCCGTGAGCACCGGCTGGCCCACAGTGGGAGCCTGGCCAAGGGCTCTCCCTCAGCCGGGCAGGTATGGGGTGGTGGGGGTGCAGGTGAGCTTGGAGGAGCCTCGGAGCGGGATCTCTGCTCTGAGGGACCCAGCGCCAGCCTCCCGGTGGGATTCGCACAGAGCACACCCAGAGCACGTCGGGACCAGTCACCCCTCGCCCGAGAGTGCGCCTTGGCGGCCTCGGGGCTGGGCCAGCAGGCCGTCCTGCTTCGTCCCTGGCCGGGTGATTTTTGGCGCAGTGATCTGATGTCCTTGGACAGTCTCTGGGCCTGGGTTTGCTGCTCATCCAGCTCCTCTGGTCTTCCTCCTGCCCACCCTCTTCCCCAACCTCGTGGGGGGTGGTCCGTGTACACCAGTAAGACAGGTGCAGCGTGGCCAGGCGGGCACTGGGGGCCCGCTCGTCTTGGAAGCCAGGACCCCGAGTTGTGGGAAGGGTTTGTTTATGAAGGATTGTTCAGAAAAGCCCTTGTTTCTCACATCCCGAGTCCAGGCCCTCTGGAAACAGTGCCTTCAGGCCCCGGCAGGTTTAAATGTGTTGGAGCAGCGGGTCCCATCTGCTCTACCCGAGGGCCTTCAATTGTATTTTGAAAAACAAATCCCATGCCAGTGAGATAAACACGCCGAGAGTCATGGATGCTGTGCACACGGCAGTGAGCTTTCCCTCAAAGCCCTCGACAGAAGAATCACGGAATTTCCGAGATTCTGGCATCCGAACACTAGCCCCCGATTTTCAAGAGACTCTTCCATTGGGTCTTCGTGCTGCAAGAATCTCACCCTGTTAAACAGGCCTGTGTGATAAGACTGTCCTGTTAAATAGGATTGTCGGTACCACTGGAAACCACCGCAGACAGTAGTGTGGAGCAGGGGCTCCCGGGCAGCAGAGCTGGGCCCGCCGTGGCCAGGGCTCCCGGGGCCCCGCTGGACCCGCCAGGCGCGGCCCTGACCGTGCTCTGCTGTCTCCCCAGCACTGCAGAGAGCGGCCCCGGTCCATGGTGGTCATCGAAGTCTTCACCCCCGTGGTCCAGAGGATCCTGAAGCATAACATGGTGAGTTGCCCAGGACCCCCCACCGCAGAGCCCACCAAGGGCCACGAGCTTCCAGTCTGTCACTTTTCCCAAAAAACCGGGAGATGGGGCTGGCGGCCAAGGACCGGGGGCCTGGACTCGGGCTTGCAAGTCGGGGTCTTCGTGTGGCCTGCCCTGCTTGGCTCTGCGCTTTGCAGGTAAAAGGCAGCAGAAGAGTCTTTGCACCGTAAGAATGACAAAAGAAACATGGTCTGGGGGGAAGAGATAGGTCTCGTGTGTATAGCATCTCAGATAATAGCTATGGAGACTTGGCCCTCGAGGAGGTGGGGTGAACCCCTCACACCGTAGGAGGGGGCTGCCGGGGGCAGTATCCATGGAAGTGGGGAGCAGGGCCGTGCGGTGTAGGAACCTGACGGTCGTGACCTCAGACTGCTGGGCGAGGCCAAGGTCAACAATGAGAAGTCACAGTGTGGCAGGCACCCTTTGTGAGGTGAGAAGGAGGGCCCCGGCCCGCAGGGGTCTTCTCTCTCCAACCCTCTGCCTCCATCCGATCACGAGAAAAGCCTCAGACCAGTCCCAGCTGAGGAGCGTCCACACGACGGTCCTCTGAACGGCCAGGCGCTCAAACACAAGGAGAGTCCGAGAAGTGGTCAGTCCCGAGGCCCCAAGGGACCTGACGACTCAGTGTCACGGGTGTTCAGGAGGGGATCCCACGACAGGAAAAGGCGTGGGAGAACTGTGAGGAAATCCGCGCCAGGTCTGCCCTGTAGTTCATTTTAAAAGCACAGAGGCAGCATTTCGCTGCACACTCAGCGGTCCAGGCTCCCGTAACCCGCCAGCCCTCCTGCAGTCTCGCCTCGGTCCAGTGGGAGCAGCCCTGGATGTGGCTGTTTTCTCCGCATTGCATGCGGAGAAGCTGGGGCTGAGCAGCCTTGGCCGACTGGCCCCAGGACCACAGCTGGGAACCAGAACAAGTAACACCCGCTCGCAGCTAGCCATGGAGTGCCTCTCAGAGCCGGGGGACACTCCACTCTGCCGTCTCCCGGGGCTCTCCTGACGGCCTGTGGACGAGGAGACCCAGAGAGTCCCGTGGGCCCCTCCGGGACCCCGTGGGCAGGTGTGAAACCGGCTCTGAAGAAGGGTGACCTGCTCACAGTTTGATTTGTGAGGGAGCTTTCCTGCCTTGACACCAGGCCCCCAAAGAGGAGAATGCAGTCCACCCCCTTCCCCAGTCAGGGGTGGAAACGCAGGACACGTGCGCCACACCCCCACGTCCCACACCCAGGGCAGACATCCTTAGTCGATCACAGCACTCGTCCACGGGGAGCCCAGAGTAGCTTCCGAATCTTCCTCCAGGCGGCCATGAGCAGGGAACCGCGCTGGTGCTGTGCGAATTCTCTGACTGATCGATCGCACACCGCCGCTGAACTCTCGCTTGTTTCAGCGCTCTCCTCCGTGGCTTGAGATGAACGTGTATCTCTCGTTTTCTGAGCACAGGGGCTGGGTCCCCTGCATCCAGTCCTTCTCCAGGACTAAGAGAGAAACTCCGCTGGGGGTTGGGGGGTGAGAGGTGTTCTGCCTGGTTTGGGCTTTAATCACTTCAAGGATGCTCTCTGGCTTTGGCCAGCCGCCGGGAGAAAAGGGTCCCTGACTGGTAACTTTAAAGTCACCGTGGATGTAGTGTGAGGTGAGGGTCACGCTCTCTCGGAGCCCAGAGCAAAGGTGCCGGAGTTCCTTTGGGAAAGGACCTCATTTCATCACACTTGTCAGGGACAGAGCCACCCCCCCAGGGCGTCCTTGGCCAGGGTCCACCCTCCTCAGGTACAGAAGCACTTAATAAGGATTCTCTAGGACGTCTGACTTCCAAGGGGAAAACGTCAGAATTCAGGCAGCCTCCCAAGGCTTGACCGTACAGCGTTTCCCTTATGTCTGGCTGGTTTTATGGGCCCAGAGTGTTGACCATGTAATTTTCTGGATGAAAATCAGAACAGCTACAGGGCAGACCCAGAATTTATAGCATCTGTTGTGGTCTGGCAGAGCCCGGGATCCCTCAGGCAAGAACCCTCTCTTCATGTTTATAGATCTTCCCCCCTGTGGTCCCGGCGTCCAGGGATGCTGTAAAGCTTCACAGTCCCACTTCTCTTGAAGTCCACTGACTACGCACTGAACTGTGTGAGGAGAGCCGTAGGCAGGACCGGGTCGGGAGTGAGGCCCTCCTGCAGGGGAGACGAACGTGACTGTGGCTCACGCCCCGTGTGGGAGGCACCGCGAGCCTTCGGTGTCACTCACGTGACACCCCCTTAAGCTCAGTGATCAGCCGGGACACCATTTGGGAGCTGGCGTGGAGCGCCTGGCCACTCACTGGCCACCAGCCACGGACCTGTTAGCACAGTGTGAGCCCTGACGCTGCTCCAGCCCTTGTGCAGTGTTTCTCACTGACACCGGAACATGGTGGAAATGGGGTGGGTCACACCACACACACACACCCCTGCCCCGTGGTGCTTTTGGAGTGTTCCTACTCTGCAGTTCCTACACTGTGAGTCAACTCTTACAGTATATTGTGTGTCCCATCTCACGGAGGAGCAGGCCACACCTAAGTGAAGAATCTCATGCCACAGCCACGGACCTGTTAGCACAGTGTGAGCCCTGACGCTGCTCCAGCCCTTGTGCAGTGTTTCTCACTGACACCGGAACATGGTGGAAATGGGGTGGGTCACACCACACACACACACCCCTGCCCCGTGGTGCTTTTGGAGTGTTCCTACTCTGCAGTTCCTACACTGTGAGTCAACTCTTACAGTATATTGTGTGTCCCATCTCACGGAGGAGCAGGCCACACCTAAGTGAAGAATCTCAGAGTGCTGCTGCCTGGGCTGGAAGCAGTCGTTAAGTAGGTTCCCCTGGAGGTTCTAAACAATGTTCACTGCCTCCCTAAGAATGATCCCAGTCCCTGTGCCCACATGCCACTCACTGGCATGTTCTTGTAGCCAAGGTGGCAGGAAGATGTGGCTGTGGTCCTGGTGGACCCCTGGCTGATCAGACCTCCTGCTTTCCAAGGGGAGCATGTTCGACTTTGCCAAAGAGGCGAGATGACCCTCACCCGTGTGTTCAGAGGCCACCAGGCCAATGTATAATGTTAAAAATGACCTTGGCTCTGCAGAAATCTAATAGAGATGATAATGGCAATTATCTTTAGCAGGGCTTAATGGAAGCAGTTTTCACAGACTCATAAAACCTCATGGGTGGAAGGGTCCTGAAGATGAGTTCCTACAGCCCTTGTTGCACAGGGTGGGACGGTGGACGCAGGGAGGGGCGTTCCTGCTGCCCTTCTCCCGGGGACTCTGGGCGTCCACCTAGGTGTGAAGCACAGCCAGGCTTCAGGCAGAGGCCCCGTCTTCAAGCCCAGTGCGCGTGTGTGCACTGCACGTGTTTAGATTCCTCCTGAGCTTCCTCCGTGGCCTTTGCTGCCCTCCTCATGCAGGGACGTAACTCTAGCAGGCGGGATGGGAGGAGATGAGCCCCGGCCCCTTGGGGAACCTAATTCAGCCCCTCCCTGCAGGTGCAGAGTACCAGGCAGGTCTGGAAACCCACCCTGTGAGCTGGCCGGAGGAGGCGGCGAGCCACATCCTACTCCGAGCCTTTCCCCAGGGCCCATGAGATCCATGAGATCCACAGGGCAAGTCCCGAGGGGCTCTATTTAGATTAGAGTCCTGGTCCAGGTTGCTTTTTGTTAAGTGGGTTCCTTTGAGTGGGGGCTGGAGGAGAAGCCGAGGAGCGTGGAGACCGCCAGGCTCCCTGCTGAGGTTGTGCTGGTCAGCCTCGTCACTGCCCGGACCGGCCCTCCTGACTGTTGGCACCCCAGCTCGTGGGTTCACAAGCCCAACTCCGGGTCCCTAACATGAACGTGGGAAGGGGCGCAGTCCTTTCCCAACTTATACTCGCCTCCCGCACCCGCCTGTTCGGCTCTTCACACTGGGCACATGACTCCTCCTTCCTGCCCGACCCCTGTTGGGCTGACCCTGGACTTACCAGCCACCTCCCTACACACACTCCCCATCCAGGGCACACACCTGCCTTCCAGGCCACAGCTCTCAGGCACTCACGCCCACATGCACAGGAAGCAGGGGACCCAGAATCCCTTGGGGGCTACAGAAAGGGCATTTGTGGTCACGGCTGGAGGCCGGCTGGGCGTCAGTGGGCCCCCACGCGGCCCAGCTGGGCTGTGTTCCCAGCATGTCTGGGTGGCGTGCTGACCCCTGTCCCGTCGCAGCGTGGCTGACCAGTGCCTGGGACCCTCCTGTGCCAGCTCGTCTCCCAGCTCCGCAGGCAGCCACGGAAGGGCATGAGCTCGGGGGTGAGCAGGCCCGTTCGTCCATATGGAAGATGTGCGTGCTTCTAGGAGGAGGGCGTGGCTGGCGGCGCCCCATTGCTCACACGCCTTCTGGTCTCCTCCCAACCCCTGCCCCTGCGCTCCCTGCAGGACTTCGGGAAGTGCCCGCGACTGAGGCTGTTTACTCAGGAGTACATCCTTGCCTTGAACGAGCTCAACGCAGGGATGGAGGTGGTGAAGAAGTTCATTCAGAGGTGGGTCTCCCGTCCAGGGCCCCTCCGCTCCTGGTCGGCAGGCCAGCTTTCCCCTGCACCCAGGAGAGGCGCTGCTCCGTTGAGAGGCCCCGGGCACCTCATTTTCTACAAGGGCCTCCTGGGTCCTCTTGACCGTGTACCGTCTGAGGCACTCACTTGCTGTGTGACATCAAGTCAGTTGCTGTACCTCTCGATCCTCTTGCCTCTACTGTCTCCCGGGAATGTTTGTGCAATTAATCACGATATCTGAGGAAGCCCCCAGCTCAGTGCCTGATGGTCGCTAGGAACTCGGGGCATGGCAGCAGTCCTGAATGATGAGAGTATTCCTGGGTGCTGGGGGTGTGGGGAACCTTCTCCTGGTAGCCCCGGAGAGTCCTCGACGGGGAACTGAACAGCCACCTCCCAAGCTTGGCCTCGAGGAAGTCGGATCCTCTGAGTCACTTCTGGTTTCGGGATGGCGGGGGAAGGGGGGTTGTTTTGCTTTCTCTGTGCCTCAGTGTCCTCGTCTGTAAGATAAGGACTATGGTACCCACATGATCCAGTTAGCGTGAGACTCGGTGAACTCACATATGTAAACACTGAGAATGGGGCCCACGCATGGCAGAAACGTTAGCGATCTTCATCACAACTCTTCTCAATTTTTTTAAGAAAATTGCGACAGCCTGTTCAAGCCGATTCCAAAAGCTATTCCTTACCTGGAACTCAGAAAGCATTTCCAGGCCCAGAGGACTGTCCTTCTGCCAGAGCCCTGGGGACACCAGGCCCCCCTTACAACAGCCAGTCATGGTTTATGAACCTGTTGTGGGTTAAGCCGCTTAGCCCCAGCAGCCATGATGTTTTGGGTACTCTCCTCAGGCCCCAAACAGCACTGGGAATGGGGGTATGACACCCATTTTACAGATGAGAAAACAGGCACAGAGATAGCTGTGGTAAGTAACAGTGGCTGGCAGTTGCAGAGGACCATGTCCCAGACCCCATGCTAGGCCAGGATGCCAATAATAGCTTTTCCTTTCAAAGCAGCCCACGTGGACAGGAAAATGAGGTGCTGTGAATCCTCATTTACAGAACCACTGGGCATAATCGCGTCGGTCCCAGGCCGCCTGGCCCCTGTAGGCGACGTCGTCCCTGAATTAGAGAATTGGGTCCTGAAAGGAGGAGGGGGCTGTGGTCCTTATTCCAGAGTTGAAGAAAGAGTGGAGAGTTTACAAAGCATGCCAAGGTGCTCCGCTGGGCTGGAACCCAGGCTCCCTGAACCCAGGGATCCTCGGCCCGGAACTTGGCCCTCATGCCTGCTCACAGCAGAGCCCAGGACCCAGATCCCAGGGTTACCACCTCCCCGCAGAGGACCGGGGCCGCCCTGTCCCACCCCCCGCCTCCCTGGCCTGGCCGCCCGCTCACCGGCCCTCTGCTCTTTTCCAGCATGCACGGCCCCACGGGGCACTGCCCCCATCCCCGGGTCCTGCCCAACCTGGTGGCCGTGTGCCTGGCTGCCATCTACTCCTGCTACGAAGAGTTCATCAACAGGTCAGTGCCCTCAGCCTCGGGAGGGCCTAGGTGGGACACGCTCTCTCCAGGGGCGGGGGTCTGTGCACACTTGGCCAGTGGGAGGGTGGAGTGGCTTCCAGGGAGCTGCCCCCAGTGCGTCTGCAAACCCCTGTGCCCGCTGGTGCTGGGGCCCAAACCCAGGATGCGACCGGAGGAGCCGACGCCGGAGCATCCGTACCGGTGCTGCACGGCCATCGTGTTGCCTCGGCTTTAGGGACACGTGTCTATTCTGAAGATTTCTCAGCCTCAGGCCCCTGTGACGGGAAGTGGGCATAACAGAGCCACTGCCCTGCGTCCCCCAGGGCTTGGGTGCGTCAGTTTGTGAGGGAGCTAACCCCCTGACAGCCGTGGGAGGGAGCCCGGGAGGCCCCTGAGCGCACCCTCGGGGACCTCCCGGGAGACTGCGCGACGTTCTCAGAGCCCTCCCTCTGAGGGATGATGACGCCGGGGTGGGTAGTTACCAGCTCCCATTCTTCCCGGGTCGAGGTTGGCTCCTAGGATGCAAAGTGACGTGGAGCCGTTAGTCGTATGCACTTTGTATGGTGATCTCTGGGGTCATGAGGGAAGATAGGACAGGCAGGGCGCAGATGGCATCTGCAGCAGCAGCCCAGTGTTCAGGTGGTGCACTGCACAACTCTGAGAGGGCCAGACCGTGTCCAGGCACCCCTAGAGACGGGGCACCACAGGAATATATTTCAGTCCTTAAAGAGGAGGCAGTGGAGCATCAGTGAAAGGCTGAGTGAGCTGGGCAACATGAAGATGTCCTGCTGGTCATTCCTGAGTGCCTGCTTCACGCTCTACAGCAGCTTATGTTTTTTAAAAAGAAAGAAGGAGGTTGAGAGTCGTACACAGCCTATACAGCCGTCCCCGGCTTCCCCATGTACACAGGTGGTCACGTGCCCTGGCCTCGCAGCCTGCGCCTCTGGAGCGGATGCACATGCGTGTCAAACACAGGCCACGCCGGAAGTAGGAGGCGCGTCAGGGCCGCCGCACACTCTCAGGCCCCTTTTACTCCCGCAGCCTCTCCCTCCCGGCTCACTCCACAGACACCCGGGCTGGGACTCAGGTCTCAGGTCTCGGGGCAGGAGCAGGAGGCGGCACCGCCTCCCCTGCCCCGCCCCCGCCGAGATCCCTCTGAGACTCTACAGCTCTGCCTGGGTGCCCTGGAGCAGGGATTCCCTGACCAGGAAGCGGAATGGAATCTCTCTCCCAGATCCCCCCACAGGAGAAAGAACCAGAATTACAGACCACACACTCTGTTGCACAGAGAGGGCCCTGCAGGCAGCAGCGGCCACCTTCATCCTCCTCTCATCCTTTCCTTTTTGAGGGGTGGGGGCCTCCTTTTCACTGTGCCACACAGCACGCAGGGTCTTAGTTCTCTGACTGGGGATCGACCCAGGCCCCCTGCATTGGGTGTGTGGAGTCTTAACCACTCTTCCCACAAGGAGGTCCCCTGCCCTTCAGCACTTGTTTAGTGAGGGTCCGTGGGGTGCCAGGAGCTGAAGGCACAAGAGTGAAGCAGCGGTGAGGTCGGTGATAGAGAAGCCAGAGGCGCCACTCACGTGGTCTGCAACCCCGGGGGCACTTCAGTCACCCGAGAGGGCCCTGCGTGAAGCTAAGCATAAAGTGAAGCCTGGGACGCAGCTCCTCATCGCTGGGCTACATCCATCAGAAGACAGGTTTACAGCAGCGTTGTGAGTCACAGCCCCAAACTGAGATCTGCCTCGAGCCCAGCATCCTCCGGCAGACACAGGATAAGCTGTGGTCTGTTCACACGGAGGAATACCGCAGGGCAGCGAGAAGGAGCGAACCAGTGCACCCGGCAAGCCAGGGATTAATCTCCCAAACACAACACGGAACAGAAGAAGCCATAGCGTGTAAATCTTGTTCCTTAAGGTGCAAGAACAGGACAACAGATCCGTGGAGAGGGAGGCCAGAATAGTGGCTGCTGGCAGGTGGGGTGAGGCGCGAGAGGCGTTTCTGGCCGCAGGCAAGTGTCACGTCTTGCCCTTGGTCAGTGGTTCTCAGCTGGGGGCAGCTTTGACCCCCAAGGTGTATCTGGCAGTGTCTGGAGATTTCTTGAGTTGCAGAAGGGGGCTACTCCTGGAAGAGTGGGTAGAGGTCAGGGATGCCGCTGAACTCACTGCCGTGCATTGGGCAGCCTCCCCCCCTCCGACCCTCCCAGGAATTACCTGAACTGTCTGGGAGCAGATATCAGGCGTGTCCGCTTGGAGGAACCCTGGTCTGGTGGCTGTCTGTTATACCAGGGAGCTTGTGACAGTCACAAAGCGCTGCACCTGAGATCCGTGGACCCACCTGGACTGAAGTCACGCCAGGGATGTGCTGGGCCCCTGGCACGCTCGGATCCCACAGTCAGGGGTGGCACATTGGCTGTTGAATCTGGTCATGGTGGGAGTGTTTACTCCAGGAAAATCGGCAGGCACTGCCCCTCAGGGCTCCTGTTTTCTGCAGAGTTGGTTGTGAGATGTTTACCAGCGTCCCACTGGTTATATCTTTAAAAAGAAAAGGAAAAAAGGGTGCCTGGGCCCCACCCACTGCACTCTGATTTAATGGGAATGCCCCTGGCATCAGGTTCTGTTTGGTGTTTTGGTTTTTTTAAACACCTTAGGCAAATGGCGTGTGTGGCCAGAGCTGAGAAGCCCTGCTCTAGGGGAAGGAGAGGAAGGGGTTCTGCAGAGCCGCGATGCTTAAAGTGACACATCCTGGCCGTCAGCAGGGCTGGAGGCGGGACAGGAGGACCCAGGCAGGGGACCGGCAGGCGCCCGGGCCTGGCGGAGCCGGTGGGCCGGCCAGTGGGCACATGTCCTCTATTGGTGGTCCTTAAGCGCCTGCTCCACAGTCCCCTGGACGGCTTATTTCAAATGCAGGCTCCTGGATGCCGCGTCTCTGGGCCCGGCCCGGGAATCTGCATTCCTGGCGAGCTCCACGGGTGATCTGCTTCAGGCGAAAGGCCCCTCCAAGGAAGGTAGTGAGGGGAACTGGGCGTGCCCCGAGCAGAGGAGGGACGGGGCGGAAGACGAAGTTGGAAAGGAAGGCCAGGCCACGAAGGGGCCCGCACTGCTGAGCGCCTCCCACCTCCCACGCCGGGCTGCCCCTGGGGTCCTCCTGCCAGGCCTGCTTGCCTGATGGACCCCCGGCACCACCAGTGCTGCTGGTCGGGGACCACTCTTTGAGTGGCAGGGCTGTGCCTGCCTTAGAGGTTTTCTTCTAAGGGCCTTGTAGTCACCTGTGGGTTTTAAGTAGAGAAAGGACTTAATGTCCGTTTCCAGAATCCCCTCTGGCCGCTGCTGCAGAGGCCAAGCGTGACCTTGGGCATACCATTAGGCAGTGGTTGCAACTCGGTGCCCAGGGTGAAGGCCTGGGGAGGGTGAAGGCCTGGGGAGGGTGAAGCGGGCCTTAGTGCCCTCCCCAGCCCACACGGGCGGCTCCAACTCTCTGCTCAGGACAGCCCCGCTTAGAGGCCCGGAGTAGCTTGGGCTCTGAAAGCCACCGTGAGCCCCTCCAGCAAGTCACACCGTGGGCTGCGAGACCTTTCCTGGGCTCAGGTCTCCCCACCCTGCTGTCAGTCCCTGGGAGATAGAGCCCCACGCCATCCTCCAGGCCGGTCTGCAGCGCTCTCAGTGGGTACACAATGTCCTCATACACAAAAGAACAGGCAAGCTGACCTAGGTTAGCGTAGCTCGCTGGAAAATCACCCAGGCTGAGCCAAACAGCCTTGAAAATCCACTCCTAAATCCCAGCAGAGGCGAAGGGGACGGAGCTGAGCCTTTGGGTAGCAAGTCGGCTCCGAGCCCCTGGAGTCAGCTAGCGCGCCTCCCCACCAGACCACACACAGTGTTCCACGAGCTGTAGGATTCTTGGACTTAAGCTCAAGGGCTTTGTTTTTTCCGCAGCAAAGCTTAGAGTGTATTTATCGAACGTCCTTGGTGGGCTCTGCCCAGACCTGGCTCATGGCATGTGCCAGACCATTTAGGCCCTCCGAACGCCATGGGTGTGAGTTCTATACCCGGCCCACGTGCACAAGGAGCGTGCACGTCCCTTTGGACACATAGCCACATGCGTGTGGCCCATTTAGGGAGGGTTGGGACAGCCAGCTGTTTGTGGTCACATCATTGTGCTCTGAGTCCCTGAGAGTAGCAGGCTCAACCTTGACAGCACACACAGGGAGCCTCAGACCTTACTGGTGTCCGGACTCCACCCTGAGAGTCCAACCTAACGGGACCTCGGGATGTTTAGAAGTGCCCCAGGGGACACTGGTGTCCAGCCAGGGCTGGAGAGCTCTGGTACAGGGGCAGGAAGGGTGAGAATGGCAGGTGGAGGAAATCAGGGAAGACTTCTTGGAGAAGGAGGACCTGCATGGGCTCATCCTGCATCTTAGAAGTGGAGGCAGCAACCTGGTTTCACATCCCAGCCCTGCCTCCCCCCTAACAAGCTGTGTCATCTGGGTAGCGTTTGACCTCTGGTAGCATCTTTTCTCATCTGTAATGTGGAGAGAGTAATTCCTCTTCAAAGCTATCTGAGAATGTCTGTGTGAAAGTGCTCGGCACGGTGCCAGCCCAGGGGCACCAACAAAGGGCACCCACGCTGGAGTTCCCTTCGTTCGGAAGCACCCAGGGAGGGGGTGCTTTACCTCCACAACGCCCTGACAAGCCCTGCCATAAAGAGGCCCAGCATTTCCCACTCACGTGTGACCTCAGTGACGCCACAGCGCCCTTTGCCCAGCTAACACCTATGAACCCTTTGCACACACATCATTTCTCTAGGTGGTGGAGAGGCTGTTCTGGGGAGTTAGCCAAGAGTGGTGGGGTGCCGCAGACAGGAATGACTTGCGGACTGCAGGGGACCAGAATCTGAGGTTTGGGGTCCCTTGGAAGGAGTTTCGTGGTGGAGAACAGATGCTGAGCTTTCTCAGCTGGCGGGGATGGGGCGGCAGAGGCAGGGCTTGAGGCTTGTCCCGAGGACCTTAACCTTACGGCCTCAGCCAGAGGGGACAGTTAGACCACAGGAAGCAACTGGAAGCCAGATCACTAGGAGGTCTCCAAGGTATGTCCAGAAGGTGTCTTGGTGGAGGTGGACACTGAAGGCCTTACGGGTCAATAGAGAGGTCAGCATTCACTGATTTCACAATCGTGTGTCAGCCACCTGCTGCGTGTGGGGATTCTGGCACGCGCCTTAGCGACAGGCACCCCAGTTCAGATGCCACCTCTGAACCTCCGCCTCTCCTTGTCTACCGGCCTTGGGCAGGCCTGTGTGCTCGGTGGTGGGGGGAAGCTGGTCCCCCACCCAATCCAGGGCTGCGAGGCCCACTGAGCAGCTGCAGCCCCGCCCGTGACGTCCAGGCCCCCCCAGGGCCACACTCACGCCGCCTCCCCCCCGCCTTTTCTCATCAGCTCAACTCTGTCTGCCTCCTTGTTACTTCTGCAAACACCTGGATTTTGAAAGAGGCCTCAGTGGGCTGGGGGTGAGCTGGAAGATGCCTCACCTCCTGGGGCCCTTAGGGAAAATGCAGATGGACTTGGAGTTGTTCTAGTGACCAAGAAACACGCTAGTGACCAGAATGTAGAAGGCAGGCGCTGGGGACATGGCCCAGGACAGCCCTGCTCGCTGAAGAACTTGCTCAGCCAGACGTGTCGGACGGCACAGCTCTGCAGAGAGGAAACATCAAGGGTTTGGTGCAAGGAAGCGGGGAGACTGGAGACCCTGGCAGATAGGAATGGCTGAAATGGCCTAGATGTGTATAAGAGACAGGCACCCCAGCCCGGACCTGGTGTCTCAGGAAGCCACGCTGTCCGAGGCGCGGCTCAAGTCTGTGGTCGTGGCCTCCAGTGAGATCCACGTGGAGGTGGAGCCCGCCAGCACTGCCAAGCCGGCGCTGACGGCCAGCGCGGGTGACGACAGCGAGCCCAACCTCATCGACTGCCTCATGGTCAGCCCCGCCTGCAGCACCATGAGCATCGAGCTGGGCCCGCAGGCCGACCGCACGCTCGGCTGCTACGTGGAGATCCTCAAGCTGCTGTGAGTGACCCCACCGGCCAGGCGCCTTGGGGTGGGGAGGGGCTCACAGCTGGGGGTGTGAGTTGAGTGTGCACACGCATGCGTGTGGGTGCACAGGATGCAGACGTAGGGCGTGAGGGCACAGGTTTTGGGGGGTGTTGGGAGTGCAGGCCGGGCTCTGTGTATGTGTGTGTCTGAGGACCAGGACATGTGTGTCAGGCATGGCACAAGCAGGATGTCCACACGTGTGTCCATGAGTCTGAGAATATGAGAGTGCACACACCTGCCCGGGGTGTGCTGCAGTACGGGGTACCCGAGTGTGTGTGTGTGTGTGTGTGGACACCTCGGCGTGTTATGTAAGGTGTGGGTTCATTCTGAGTTTGTGATTGTCCTCATGTGCATGTGCCTTTGCGTGTATGAGGGCACGGCAGCGTGTGAGTGGTTGCCTCCGTGTGTGTGTGACTGTCTGCATACACGAGCTGGATGTGGAAGGGGTGTGGATGCCTCTAAGAAGCCCGTATTTGTGTTTCAAGTGCATGTACACAAGTGTGGTTGTGTCTGGGTGCTTGTGCTGCTTTTACGCAGTAGCTCTTAAGTGCTCATGTGTGGGTGTGAACACTTGTGCACAAGAGCTGGAGTGTGTGTGTGTTTCTCTGCGTATGTGTGCAGAGGTGCGCATGAACTGGCACATGAGTGTGTTGTGTGATCTATGCATGCCCGTGTGCATGGAATGTACGTGGTGTTATGTCCCATAGCCTCATCCAGTGGGCAGGGAGGAGCGTGCCGTGCAGATGAGGGTCTGCATGCCTGGCTGATGGGAGGAGCCCTGGGCCAGAGCCAGGAGACACAGTCTGCTCTGGGTGGTGCTTCTGCGCTGGGTACTCTGGGCCTGTGCATGCTCCTTCCTGAGCCTCGGCTGTGGGACTCTGAGGAGCCTATGGTGTCTGTGAGGGTGAGCATGTGCCGCATGCACAAGCACACACACACACCTGTGCACACACATGTATGCACATATGCACACATGTTAAGCAGTAGCTTCTCGTGTTTGGAGGCGACTGGATGCAGCCCTCTCAGACTCTGCCTAAGCCCTTGCTTTGGCCCTGGAGAGGAGGCAGGGGTCTCCCAGGGCTCAGCCCGGCCTGGCTCATGGTTCTGGCAGCCAAGGCCAGCTCAGAGTGCACGTGCATTTAGCAATGCTTCCACCCAAAGCAAATCCCAAACTCTACCCAGAGAGCATCCCCCAGAACGCATCTCAGTTTGAGGCTGAAGAACTGCCCACTCCTCCCGGGGTGGCAGTCAGCCCTCTGAGGGACAGGCCAGCCACGGTCCTGTCTCCTCCTCTGGCCGGCCCTGGTCTCCTCCCCGGGCCCCTGAGTCCAACTGTTCTCTGCAGACTCCTGGAGCTCCTGGGCCTTGTGGTGGCCTGGGCCCTGACATATTTCTCATTAAGCACTAAGGCCTTGAGTTTCATCATGCAGTTGACACTCATTTTTTTTTTCCCTTCTTTGTAAACACATTCATGAATGAAGACTCTGTTCTTCCTAATCTGCTTCCAGACCTCTTGCCTGCCCGTGCTGTCCAGCTGCCAGGTCGTGGGTGGGGGTTGGGGGGCCCACCGGGCGATGTTCCTGACCGCTACTCGGAGCAGCCCCTCCCGCCGAGTTTGGGGGTCTCCACAAAGCAGGGTGCACACTTCCTGGAGCCCTTTTCACCATGGGGTGCTCAGCACAGTTTGGGCCTGATTACTTCTCCTGGCTGCTGTCCTCCGCTAACTCTGCTGCCTGCTTGAGTCACTGGCCCACCGGAGGGCCTCACATCTGTCAAATCCGCAAAACCCCAGCCGCTCAGGGCACTCCAAAGTATGATCCGCTGAAGAAGCACACATCCAGAGCCAGGCTGTGGGGCGCAGGGGCTGTGACTGTGGGCTGGCTACCCGCCCTCTCTGAGTCATAGCTGCCTCTAAGCAGAGAAGGCGCGGGTACAGCACAGAGCAGGTACCCCCCAGGCATGAATACTGGGCAGGTGGGGGTTACTGTACTTTCAGTAACAATAATAACTGTATTTTTTCTACTTTAAGGTACTGTTGGGACTGAGACACATCATCTTTTTAATAACAGCACTTCGGGAGGGGAAAAACAAATTATGGGATTCAGTGCAGACTCAGTTTGCAAGAAACGTGCATCTGAGAATTGAGGAAGTGCGCCCATAGGACTTAGTCTGATGTGTTCTCAGGGCCTCGGTTTTCCCATCTGTAAAGTGGGTGTTTTCCTCAGAGGGAAGAATTTTGGACTTGGTGAGAGTGGACTGCTGTGATCAGTAGATGAGAGTCGTGTGTAGACAATGAAAGAATAGAGGCTCTCGTGTGAAATGAGGGGTCTTTTCAGCACATTGTGGGGTCCAGAGAAGCCCTGCCCAGAGCCAGGGCCCAGCCTGGCAGACTGCATCCACAAGGAGCAGGCACCTCTCTATCCTGAGAGAAGGGGCGAGGGTCCTGGTTAGTGGTCTGCTTACCAGAAGGCCTGCAAACCGTTAAGAGTCTGACACCTTCAGAAAGGAACATAGGCCACAGTCAGCTCCCCGGAGACTCTTGCAAAGGAGGAGCCCAGCACAGGTCAGGGCTGACGCTGAAATCCTCGTGGTGTGAAGGCCAGGCTGGGTGGGACGATGGGAAGAACATGCGCTTGGGAGTCAGACAGACCAGCTTTGGCCTCTGGTCATCTGGAGTCCAGCTCTTAACATGTTGGGCACGTGTGTGCAGTTCACACGTTTATGTATCCATCTCTCTATGCATTCTTTCATCAAACACTGAGTGCACACCCAGAGGGGCTGGGTTCTGTGCTGAATGCCAGGGCCCCTTTGCTCGAGGCCTCTGAGTCCCAGTATCGCCAGGTGCTCAAAGCAGTGGCGCCCCCCGCCCGCTGGGGTGGAGCGTGGGAACCTCTAGGCACAGTGCGACGGCCGGCGAAGGGATGCCCTTCTGTCCAGGAAGAGAAGAGCTGCTGTCACGAGCACTAGATGGGCACGTTGGCCATTTTCTCATCAGCTCAACTCTGTCTGCCTCCTTGTTACTTCTGCAAACACCTGGATTTTGAAAGAGGCCTCAGTGGGCTGGGGGTGAGCTGGAAGATGCCTCACCTCCTGGGGCCCTTAGGGAAAATGCAGATGGACTTGGAGTTGTTCTAGTGACCAAGAAACACGCTAGTGACCAGAATGTAGAAGGCAGGCGCTGGGGACATGGCCCAGGACAGCCCTGCTCGCTGAAGAACTTGCTCAGCCAGACGTGTCGGACGGCACAGCTCTGCAGAGAGGAAACATCAAGGGTTTGGTGCAAGGAAGCGGGGAGACTGGAGACCCTGGCAGATAGGAATGGCTGAAATGGCCTCCGGCAGGCTGAGAGATGGAGAGAGAGGGGCTGTAACAGGCAAGGGGCCAGGGTGAAGCCACAGAGTCTGATCAGGCTCTGGGGTGTGGTGGACTGGAGCCCAGCCAGCAACCTCTGTCTTCATGAGGGTCCCCGGGCCCCAGACGCTACCACTACCAGCTCACCCTCCACCAGCCACTGTCTTCCCAGTGGGACTCAGGATTGCGAGCTGGGTTCCCTGGGGGCAGAGGTGGAAGGATCACCTCCTTGGTTACACATCAGTCCACATCTAACTGATGAGATGCTTAGGACTCTGAGTCCGCCTTTCTGGGCCTTGGTTTCCCAGTCGTGAGCTAAGGGTGGTGCATTCCAGCCCCAGGGCGTTCAGCGAATCCCGCGTGCCTCGTGGTCACCACAGCACCTGGCACCTGCAGGCTTCTGGCAAGGACGGGCACCGGTCCCCACAGTCAGCATCTCTGCGCGTGGGCCTCTGGCGAGGGTTCTGTGTGCGCGCAGTGTACGTGTTTGAGTAGGTGGACCCATCTGTTGGGAACCTTGCAGATACAAATCCCTGGGGCTCGTGGCCGCTCCGCAGAGTCCAGACGCTCCCTGGTGTACCCGAGAGCACTGGATCCGCCCACAGCCCGGGAAGGGGAGACAGGGCAGAGGACGGGGCTTTGTGCAGGTCACCGGCCGCAAAGATAATGGCCACTTGCTTCTCACCATGGATTTTAATCCCCGGGCCAGCTGGTTGGCCTGTTGAGGGAGCAGATAGTTGTGCGTGTGATGGCAGGAGTGGGGCAGGGCGAGCCCCCTGACACACCCTCCTGGCACCCTGGTCTGCCTCACCCCAGGAGCCCTGCTCACGGTCCTCCAGGAAGGCCATGGACCTCCCACCAGTCCCCCAGGCCTGGCTCTGCCCTAGCTCGCCCCCGCCACCCTGGAGCCCCTTTGAGGACCCCACCCCCAGCCCAGGGAGCCACCCTCCAGGGTGTGGCCACAGGAGACTGGGGTTCGGGTCGGACGCTGCGTGCAGGCCGCCGCCAGGACCAGCCCTGCCTGACCCAGATGCGTGTGCTGGGGACCGGCTTCTGAGAGGCTCGTGTGGCCCCAGCGCCTCTGGCTGGGGGGTCTCTCCAGGCACCTTGTCCGGGGGCAGCCCAAAGCCCGGTTTCACAGCACCAGTCGAGCTGGGCCGCAGATATCTCCTGCTGGGTCAGGGCGGTTGCCCGCGCCCTCAGAGCCACCCCACCCTCACGTGCTGCATCCCCTGCCTCCCCGGCCCAGCTTGACCCTGGGCCTCCCCACCCGCCACTGCCCTGCGCCCGCGAAAGGAAGTCCTCAGTCACGTCGACGCTGAGCCCCTCGTGGAGCAGCGCGGGGCCGGAGGCCCAGGTCTCCTGCTCAGAGGGCCCCGTTCAAGTCAGCTTCTCCCTCGTCAGCTCCATGACCTTCAGCAGTCGACCTGGCCTCTCTGGGCCTGTCCCGCCTCCGTAAGCAGGGCTTGGGGAGTCTGTGCGTGCTCTTTGGCCCCCAGGGAGCACCAGAGGCCTTGGGGATGCTTAAGGGCCCCTGGTCTTCCCTCGCCTCCTCCCTGAGCCCGGGGAGGCCTGGCTGTCCTGTGCTTCCCGGAATGGGCTGTCCTCCCAGCCCAGCCGGCAGCTCTCCCTGCACCCCCGGCAGGCCGCCGGCCCTGCTCTCTGGGTGCTCCCGACAGGCGCCCTGCTGATGCTGACCACGGGGCTCCCACCCCCACCCCACGGGCCTGGCCAGACCCCAGCTCCACGACCCGGCCTTGGCCCGACACCGTCACTGGAGCCTGCAGACTGGCCACGCTGGGTGTTTGGAGCAGGCCCAGGAGCCAGCCACAGACTCGGAGCTGGGCAGGGCCGTGGCCAGGAGGGAAGTCTGTCTGCCCACCGCCCCGTCCTTTGCCCCTGGCTCTCCTCCTGGTCTTGCCTGAGCTGCCATGCTGGGCTGGGCACCCGCTTCTACCCAGACCCCAGCCCAGCTGCCCACTGGGTGCCAAGCGACGCATGCTGTTCACCAAGCAGTGCTGTGGACATCCCCTTCGGTTCCGGAGCAAGCCCTGGGCCAGGCAGATCCCACCCGGGAGCCCGGCAGGCACCCACGGCCCTGGCCCGACCCCGGTTCTGGGCCTCCGACACCCACGCTGGTTTGTGGTGGTTGTGCAGCTGACCCGTCGTGTCTGATTCTTTGCGACCCCATGGCCTGCAGCACACCCAGCCTCCCTCACTATCTCTTGGAGCTTGCCCAAGTCCGTGTCCACTCTGATTATGGAGGATTTAAACATTGCTTAGAATTTTCTGTATTTAGCAGCCTTTCAACACTGAGCGTTTTTTATCATCTTTCTTAAAGCACAAGAAAAACTAGTATGTGCCCCTTTTTGAGAATGGGAGTGGGCCTGCCTCTGCAGATGGAAACAGCTGGAGCACAGACTCAGGAGCCAGGCTCCCGAGTCACAGTGACCATGTGACCTTGGGCCTGTGCTCACCGAGACTCAGTCTTCTTGGCTGTAGAATGGGGAGCTCAGCGGGTACCCTGAAGAAACGCAGGTCTGATCCACACATGTGCCTGGAATAGCCTCTGGCTTGTGACGGGCGCTGTCTACAGCGTTTGCACCGATTATTCTTAAATTTGTCTGGAAACCATGAGTGAGTCAGTGACAGGTGGGGGCGGGGGATGGGTTCAGAGGGAGATGAGGTGTCTACCAAAATCAGCAACAGCAGGTCTGAGGTCAGAGGGGTTTCCACGTCCTAATGGGGGCTCCCTGAGCCTGGCCCACCCCCACCCTGGGCAGCGGACACCCAGTCTCGCCACTGGAGTCTGAGGGCCTGGCTGGGTATCCTTGTTCCCAGCCTCCCAGCTGCCTGAAATCAGCTAAGCCAGGAGGCATTCTAGGCCTCGCTTCCTCACCTGAGAGCTGGTGTGATCCTCCCGTCCTCAGGAGCCTGTCCTGGGGACTCAGAGAGCCAGGCTGGGGCCCAGCGCCCGGCCTGGTGAAAGGGCTCAGTAAACCTCAGCTGGGCCCACCCCAAAGACTTATCTCGGGCCCACAAGCCTTTCTGGGAATCCTTTCCTATGCATCCGGGGCTTGCGTTTTTCCTTGGCATACTCCAGCGTGTGTACCAGGCACCAAAGGCTGCCCCATCATCGCCGCTTTATGTGGAGGAAGGGCGGCTGGGAGCGCTTCCGACCCAGGGGTTATCTAAACCGTGCTGGGTGAAAAGATCTTCCTCCTTTTTTGGGAATAAAGTAAGGCAGACACATGGCATATAAACAGATAAATTGTATGCTGAGAGCACAGTTAGTGGAAAATGTTGAGAAAGCCCCTTAGGGTGGGGAACAGGAAGGCCCAACTCCGGGAAAGAGGATTGAGAAGCTGAATTCTGGGAATTCCCAGGGGTAGGATCTGCGCTACCCCTGCCAGAGGCCCAGGTTCAACCCCTGGTTGGGGAAGTAAGATCCCACAAGCTGCGGGGTGCAGCAAAAAAAAAACACCCCAAAACAAAAAACCATTGAATTCTATACACAACGGAGTCCTGGGGCTGTAGGACCAAGAATTAGGTCTGGGGTCTGGGACCACCCTCTGCCTAGGCCAGGCTCTCACAGAGACCCAGGGGCTAAGAAACAACGAAAGTGCATTTTCTCTCATCTCCAAGGGTGTGGCTACTGTTGGTTTTGTCTGAGGCCCCTCTGCTTGGCTGGGAGGTCACCCCTCTTTGTGTTCTGTGTCCAGAGCTCTGCTTATGGGGACACTGGTTGGGTTGAATCAGGGCCCACCCCAGTGACCCCAATTTTACCTTGCTCTCATCTTTAAAGGCCCCACCTCCGTAAAGCTGCCGTCTGGGGCCTTAGGGTTAGGCCTCCAGTGTGTGAGTCTGTGGGGGCACGTTCCAGCCCACAGCTGAATGGTGGTCTGGGAGGCAGAGTCCGGGAGCTGGGGGGCTGGCCCCTTCGGTGGCCACGGCCAGGTCTCTGCAGGCTTGACAGGCCCCGCTGCCAGGTTGCAGATGGCACGTGCTTGTCCCTCAGGGTCCCTGGGAGCCGAGGTGGCCGAGAAGAGTCAGGGCCATGTGGCCCCTGCCCGGCTCTCACCCTGTCTCCCACCCTCAGTGATGATGCACCGTTAACCTCCCCGGGTCCAGACCACGCCTGACCGTCATCCCTTCTCTTTCCAGGTCGGACTACGATGACTGGAGACCGTCCCTGGCCAGCCTGCTCCAACCCATTCCATTCCCCAAAGAGTGAGTCCCCCACACGCCCCGGGAACCTTTGGCTAAGAAAACGTCCACCCTGGCCTTAGTGAGGGGACTGATCAGGTCGTGCGATGCACCTGGGGACACCTCATATGGCAGAGGGAGGTGGGAGTGTTGGTCCTCGGCCGTGGGACCCTGGGAATGTTCACACCCCCACCCCGAAAAATGGGACCACCACCTCACTGCATGGTTGGATGGCTTCATTGGAACACAAATACAAAGCTCTCTGCACTGGCCTTCAGGCTGTCGAGTTAGCGCTGCTTACGGAGCATCAGATGGAGCTGGGCGCCTGCCCCTCCTGTTTCTGAGGATCAGAGTGAAGATAAGCGGGTAGGACCGCTCTGTCTGGGGTACAGCCAGGTGCTGAATACTCCCTTGTTATCCCCATGACAGTGATCTCATTTCAGTGAGCTGGTCTCTCTGGATGGTCCTCATCCCGATACTGAATTTATCTGGGGGAAGAAGGGGAAAGCTGTCTGATGGATAATGGCTCGAGGGGAAGGTTCTTTCTCCATAACCAGGGCCTAAAATGCCTGCAGGCCACTGTTTTGATAGATGCGAAGCAGCGGGCCCCAGGAGGCCACCGCGAGCCCTCTGCGGAGCCTATTAACAAGGCCGTGTTTATGAAATGCGGCCCTCCAAGGGGACATTACCCTCGGTAATTGCCCCATTTGCTGGCCTGGCTGGTCCCTGGAGCCCCCAGGATGTGCGACCGGAGAAACCCGACTCCCGAGGGCAGTGGCGTCATGGGCTGCAGCCCTGGCCCAGGGGACGCACCCGACAGTGAGCCGTGATGCAACCCTGCCCGGGAGCGGTCCCCGGCCGCCGCTCTGATTCGAGCCGGTAATTAGTGCCGCCGTGCCTTGATGGTGGAACGATTAACAAACACACCTGGGTCCCTGGTGCCCACGTGCAGACACGCTCACGTGCACCCCGCTGAGCGCCGCTCCTGTTCACCGGGGCGGGCCCAGGCGCTCAGCCTGTTCCCATTGTGACCGCGTCCTGTCGAGTCGGGACACGACGTCCGTGTTGCCCGCTCACCTTGCTGCTCGTGCCTGGGACCAGGCCCGCCGTCCCCAGAAGCAAGCCTGCAGGCCACTGGGCTGCCCTCGTGAGCGCCCCGCTCACTGCGGTCTTCCCCTTGTTTCTGTTCCAGAGCTCTCGCACACGAGAAGTTCACCAAGTGAGTATCCGGGCAACCCCCGTTCCCCTCTTCCGGGACGCCCGTGCCCTGTCCTGTGGGCGTCCCCCAGCAACCAGCCGTCCTTGCAGCCAGTCCCCCACACGTGCGTCTGGGGAGGCGAGGATGACGCCCCGCCAAAGTTCTCCCGAGACACGTGTCCCTCCAAGCCCGCCCGGGCATCTCCTGGTGCTGCCAGCTGAGCTGGCACCCCACCCCATCCTCAGCCCGCCGTGCCAGTCCACCCCAGCCAGGACCCCGGGCGCGACCCTGTCCCCACCCTGTCTCTTTCAGGGAACTGAAGTACGTGATTCAGAGGTTCGCCGAAGACCCTCGACAAGAGGTGAGGCCGCCCTGCCCCTGGCGGGCACGCTGTCCCAACTGCAGCAGGGCACCCCTGGCTCTGCTGGCGCCTCCCTGGCCCCCTCGGGCTTCCCGACAGTTCACACGGGCCCCCTCCCCTGCCTTTGCTCGGACACAGCCCCTGCCCCGCGTGTCTGAGCCCGGCCCGTGATGCCAGTGTTCTACTGTAAACGCGGGCTCACCAGAGGTATTTCCCAGTGGCGGTTTCTCCTTGGAGCACAGGCCTCGCTTTAGAGCCAGGCTGGCACCAGGGCTCCTAACTGCATCTGAGATCACACACAGCACATCCTCTCTGCCGTTCTGAGGATCAGCGGGCCAGGGATGACACTGCGCTGGGATCTTCCCGGGCACAGTGTCTGTGGGCCGCCCCAAGGGGCTGCTCCCTGCCTGCAGCAGGTAGCCTTCAAGGGGAGCGAAGCCTTGCAGCCCAGGCCCCCTGTGTGTGAACGGGACTCGGAGCAGGTGGGCGCTCACCCCAGTCAGGCTCCCATCGCACCGGCGTAAGGGCAACAGCCAGCCTTCGTGGGGGGCTCACCCTGTGTCACGCACACACACTTTCTTGTTTAATCCTCACGGCAGCCCTCTGAGTAGGTGCTTTTATCACTGCTATTTTGCACCAGAATCACCCTCCTTTCAGAGTTGAGAAAACCGGGGGTGCCTGCCCAGGGTCACAAGATGGGTGCCCTGGCCGGGACCAGAACCGCACCCCGGGAGTCGGGCTCCGGAGCCTGTGTAGGACCCAGCCCTGCAGCGTGCACACTAGGCGAGGGGGAGAGGGGCTACAGGGGCCGCCCCAAGGAGCTCAGGCCCCTTCTCCGCACGTGGAGTCTGGGACATGAGGCGGCTGGCTCCCGGGCAGGGACAGAGGGGGACCCAGGCACCCCCAGCAGAGCTGGAGGACAAGAAAGGCAGAGGAGAGTGTTAATCTCAGTGGGACCAAGGCCACGCTTTAAAGCCTCGTTCTGGAAGGATCCGGAAAGATCTAGTTCTAAAGCACCACTATCCCACCCCAACTCCAAAAACAGTCCTCAGGCACGAAGCAGTAGATGGAGCTTCTGAGAGTCCGGGTCCCAGGGATGTCCTCCACTGCTCTTAAACCTGAGCCATTCCCTGCTGGAGGCAGAGTCTGAGTTCTCCCGGAAAGGGAGGCTTTATTTCAAACTGACTTTGATGTTGATGAATGAAAGTGGTGCCAGCTGCTTCCCAGAGCGGAGCCGCGGCCCAAGTGCCGGGAGCGGCGTCTCCCAGGCGGGGTTGCCCTGCGAGGACACGGCCCGCAGCAGGCCCCCAGCTCGCCTCGCCTCCCGCTGCTGTCGCCTCCCCTGGCTCTCCCCCCCTCTCCCCTCCTCTCTGCCTCTCTCCTCATGCCCCTCCACCCTCCTCGCACTTGCTCGCTCTCCTCTTTCCTCCCACCTTCTCCATCTCAGATGGAGCCAGTGGCTGTTTTCCTATAAATCTCTTGCTGGATCTGCTGCACAGAGTTCCTACTCTGGATCTCTCGTTTCTTTGAAGTAGCTCAGTTGACGTTCGGAGGGGAAATCAAAGCCTGGCCGCCCCTGCATGCTGTTTACTTGTGCGGGGGTTGTAATCAGTGGCCTGTCTGTGAGCAAGTAGCTCTTGGCAGCAGATTGGCCTTCACTCCTGAGGGAAGTGATGGGGCTGTCGTCTCGCTCTCTGCTGAGGACAGGGAGGAGGAGGAGGAGCACAGGCCTTTGTCTCTCTCTTTCTGCAGTTACAGCGGGGCCAGGGTGGATGTGGGGTTCCTCCCACATACGCACACGTGTTTGCACACACGCACACGCCCAAAGGTGGACACACGGCACCCTGGGAAGGAGAGAAGCTGGGGGCATGGAGATTGCCCGTGCTCTGCACAGATCATTTTTCCTAAAAGAGGGTGTCAGGGTCCCAGGGAGAGAGAGAGGGGGTCAGTGGGGCAGAGCTGATGCCAGAGGATGGCGCCCATGAGGGTGGAGCAGGGGAGAGGCCGACCCCCAGGGTTGGAAGGACAGATGCCCCAAAAGTGAGGGTGAGGGATGCGGGGAGCAGATACCGCAATAGTGAGGGGCAGGGTGGAGGTTCCGAGAGAAAGGAGAGCAGAGTGCAAGAGGGGGGACTTGGGGATACGGGCAGGGGACCGAGACCCAGACAAGAGGGAAAAGCAGCTTCCCCATCAGAGGCACAGGAGAACACTGTGGAGGTCCCTTCACCCCTCTGCCCCAACTTCACTGGGGCTTCAGACTGGGCAAGTCTGGCTTCCTTTAATGAAGACTGGCTTCATTCTGGGTGACAAGACAAGCCCAGACCTGGCCATCCATCTCTAGGAGCTGGTGGCAGATGGCTAGAATTCCCTCTGTGTGTGATCATCAGTTTTTCCTTAAAGGCCTTTTCTGGAATTTAGGAGAAGCCTGGGCGTGTCCGGGCTAAACCAGGTTAAACAGATTCCTTAAGCGTGAACGTGGGGCTCGTCTGGGCCTTGGGTGTTGGCGTGCGTGGATCATGGGCCCCTGCACCATGGGTGCGCAGGACTGACGGAGCGCGTCTCCTCTGCCGCAGGTCCACTCGTGCCTGCTGAGCGTGCGAGCCGGCAAGGACGGCTGGTTTCAGCTCTACAGCCCCGGAGGGGTGGCCTGCGACGATGACGGGGAGCTGTTCGCCAGCATGGTGCGTGGGGTGTGGGGGGCATCGGAGCTCTGTATGGGCACTGGGTTCACCCCTTCTGAGCAGTGAGAGAGCTGCCCTGTGCCCGCTGGGGCCTGCCCTGAAATTTCCAGGCCAAAAGGATGCTGGTGATGAAGGCGGTGATGGTGAACCAGCCCCGAGTGCCACCTTCCCAGGTCTCACCCGAGTGGGCACTGAGCCAGAGCCCCCCCAAAACGTGTGGAGGGACGCTTCCCGTCACCCTATTTTGCAGTCGAGGCATTGACTGCTCAAGCTAGTTGGTTCACTCTGTACTCCAGCGCCGTGTAGGTTGAGGGGACCAAATACTTGCTGGTGCAGGGACCCCAGAAGTAGGTCCACCCGCTCGTCTGATCCTTGCACCGAGAAGTCAAGGTCAGGGTGAGCGGCCCACCTTGGAGATGATGGCTCTAGAGGCCACCAAACCAGTAAGCACACGCTTTGGCGGCCTGCCCTTTCCCCCACACGGGGGCCAGCAGCTCACCTGACCACACACTGTCTTCGTCTTCAGGGCAACCCATTCCCTTAACAACTTCTGTGTTGACAGGCACAGAGAGGTGCAGGGGTGTGCCCGAGGTCACACAGGCCTCTGGCCTCCACAACCCTCCCTGTGCCGGGCCCACGCTGCCTGGAGCCGCCCTCCTTCCGGTAGCAGAGGGAGCTCAGACGCCCCTCCAGGCAGCCGGTGCTCTCACCGAGCCTGCTTCCTGATCCAGCTGGCTCTGCCCCACAACCACCCGTGTCCCAGAGCGTGAGAAGGCACAGGCCCAGGCCAGCCGTGGCTGAGGTCACCGCCCTGCCCCGCACTGGCCCTGTGACCTGGGACCAGTATCTTCCCTCTCCAGCCTTCAGTGTCCTCTGTGAGATGGGGGTCGTAGTCCCAGCGTCTTGGGATTACTGTGGTTATGGCGATACTAGATGCAAGGCGCCTGGCGCTCCGTCAGCGCGCTCAGGTGACGGCTACGGTTCCTCTCGTCTCTGCTGGGCAGCTGGTTCAGCGGGGTGAGCAGCTTGTCATGCCCTCTGCAGTGAACTTAGGGTGGTGTTTGCATTATGATAACAGACCCCAGTGCTGCCGCCTCTGGATCCTTGCTTGGAAAGGGGCTTATTTTTAGGTTCCTTTTCTTACACGCTCACTCACCACTCATCACCTGCTGCCTGAAGGCCCCCTTCAGTGTCCTGTGCATCCTGGAGACTGCCTGCCTTGCCTGCCTGCACCACCTCTCTCTCACTTCTCCTGGGCTCCTCTGATGTCACAGTGTCACCATGGCAATGTCTCGTGGTGCGCCACCCCCCACCTCACTGCAGTGACTGTGAACGAGAGAAGCCGGGAGCTGGCAGCTCCCCAGCCTGAGAGATCGCATTTGTGAGCCAGAATTGTTAGTGATGGCGCGGAAAAGGGTCTATGTGGGGAAGGAAACAGGCGGCCCCTGGATGGCGGTGCAGCGTTGCCATGGAGACACGTGGCACGGATGCCATCCCCTGGATGCGGCTGCCGCTTCCAGCCATGGAAGGGCACCTGCTCCCCTGTGAAGTCGGGACGAGCAAACCAGGTGGCTGGGGAGCCTTGACCCCGAGCCCCGCCTGCAGGTGCACTAGACGGAAACCGATCTCTGTACTGGAGTGCTGTGCGTTTACCACGTCACGATACATGCAGGTGCGCAGCGGAGTGAGTCAGTTACACGTGTACACAGATCCACTCCTTTTAAGAGTCTTTTCCCAACTGGGTCATTACAGAGCACTGAGCATAGAGTTCTCAGCAGGTCCTTACTCGTTAGCTGTTTTATGTACATCAGTGTCAATCCCAATATCCCAGTTTATCCCCTGCCCCGACCCTTTCCTGCCAGTAACTGTTTTCTACATCGGTGACTCCTGTTTCTTATGTAAGTTCATTTGTACCCTTCCTTCTTATTAGATTTCACATATACACGATATCACAGGATGTTTGTCTTTCTGCACCTGACTTACTTCACTCAGTATGACAATCTCTAGGTCCATCCAAGAAACACAGTTTTCTTAACAGCTGTCCCACACATAACCCAGATGGAGCAGAATTCACCCATTCCTGGATTTCTGGGGCAGGTGCCTATGGGGCCTCAGAGGGCCCTGGGGACGGGGAGACAGGGCTCCACCTGTCCCCTGCCCCGCGTGTGTGGCCGGGCCCTGTGCACCCTGAGCACAGGCCTCCAGAAGTTCCTGCCAGGCTTGACCGTGCCTAGAACCCAGGGGCCCAAATGTCTCTGTAATCGCTCACTCCCCACTGGCCCCCAGCCCTGGCCCCCACCTCGCCCCCTTTGGTGTCTGTGGTCTGACTCTGCGTCCCTCCAGGAGTGGACCCTGCAGGGTGTGTCCTTCTGGGGCTGGCTGACCTCAGGCAGCGAAGTGACCGCAAGGTTCATCCCGGTGGGAGCCAGTGTCAGAGAGGGGTCCTCTGAACCCCTGGGGAGGGTCTGGTGATGGTTTCGGATCTGGTGTCAAGGCAGGATGTGGGGTGTGCCTGGTCAGTATCTTCCGGCCTCACAGTCTGGCCACAGGCAGGCACTGCAGGGCACAGCCTGTGGCGGTCACGGCCCCTCACCTGGCCCGTGTCTGCTCACAGGTGCACATCCTCATGGGCTCCTGTTACAAGACCAAAAAATTCCTGCTCTCCTTGGCGGAGAACAAGCTGGGACCGTGCATGCTCCTGGCGCTGAGGGGGAACCAGACCATGGTGGAGGTGAGGAGCCAGCCCCATGCCCTGGCCAGGTGGTTGACTCTCCCGGGCCCTCCTTGCTGACAGAGCACCTTCCAGGAGCTTCCAGGCGCCCAGAGCTACCGCAGGAGCTGGGCCACAGCAGCAGATGAGGCAGCCCTCCCGAGCTTGGCGGGGCCTTCAGCACACCGCTCACCCCACACTCGTGATCATCTGTCGGTCTCAGGGATGGAGCATGTTTCTGTTCTGTCCTGCCTCTTGCTGCAGAACAGACCACCTCCAAGCAGAGGCTCCAAGCAGTGATGCTCATCTGTTTTGCCCCTGGGTCTTCAGATGGTTGGGCTCCACCAGCTGCTTCTCACTATGGTCTCT
>SJYC01121153.1:0-55022 GCA_006408675.1 Madoqua kirkii
CCTCTGCATGTCCAGTGCTGTCCTGAGGGGACTCAGCCCACAGAGACACAGCAGCTGGAGCTCCCAGGCCATGGTCGGCACCGCAGCCCTGGCCTTAACCAGCCCGCTCGCCAGCCCCGGCACTTGGTCACCTCTCTGTCCCCCAGAGCCACCAGCACCCTGGGGCTCCTGAGCCACTGAGCCACTGTCCAGGGAGACCAGGCAGAAGCCACATCTCTCCTCCGGCCTCCACCTCAGGGTCAGGCGGCGTCACCTTCTAGCCACCGGAAGGGAGTCAGCAAGGCCAGACCCAGGGGCAAGGACAGGAGTTAGACTTCACCTGTTGCCTGGGAGGGCGTCAAGCAGTCAGACCGAAGAGAGAGAGCGTGGCCTGTCTCTTGGGCTCCCCCAGGCCCTGAGCCTGGCCGCATCGTGCGTGCAGGGTTGGCCAGGTGCTGCCGGCACACCCGTGACGTGGAGGGGGCGCCAGGGCAGGCGATTCCCCAGCATCGTGCAGAGGGCGGGGGGGAGGACAACCTCCAATCGCAGGGCGCCCCGACCCTGGCCCTCCGCAGGCGCGCGGGGCACTCGGGACAGGCGAGGGTTGGGTCCCCTGGCCTTTGCGGAGCAGCCCTGCCCGGAGTCCCAGCCGGCGGTGATGCACCTCCCGGTCTCGGCAGATCCTGTGCTTGATGCTGGAGTACAACATCATCGACAACAACGACACGCAGCTGCAGATCATCTCGACCCTGGAGAGCACTGGCGCGGGGAAGCGCATGTACGAGCAGCTGTGCGACCGGCAGCGGGAGCTGAAGGAGCTGGTGAGCGCGCCCTGGGTCCTTTCCCACCGTGGGCCTCTGCCCCCCCGACTCCTCTACTGTCCCAGCATCCGGGGGCGGCTGGGCTGGCCACCCCCTCCTCCTTTAGCGGTCTTCACCGTCTCAGTCCCCTGTGTTTCTTGGAATCACTTCTCTGATAAACCGCCTGCACTCGGGCCTGGCCTCGGGGTCCTCCCGGAGACCAAGACCGTCGTGTTGTCAGCCCTGCTGCCCTGAGAGGTGCTAGCTGGAGGGGGGCTCCAGGGTGAATGCTCAGGGAAAAGTGGGTCGTAACCAGCTGGCTTCTGTTTGCAGCAAAGGAAAGGCGGGCCCACCAGGCTAACACTGCCCTCCAAGTCCACAGTGAGTTGGTCTCCTCCTGGGGGCTGGGTGGAGGGAAGAAGGTGGGCTAGCCCTCCCGGGGGTAGGGGGTAGCAGCAGGCAGCCTCTCTTGATGGGGAGAGGGGAACAGGGACTCAGTGGTGCTTTGCAAGCCAGCTTTTCGAGGCTAGAACTGTGCTGCAGGAAACCAAACGTGACAAAGATTATTGTTAATATGTTACAGGTTATTCATAGGAGCACAACTAGTAGCTCACATAGGTTGTGCACTCATGTGTCCGATTCTGCGCTAATAGTTCATTTTATCTTGACACTAAGCCTGTCAGGTCAGTGCCTCTTCCTTCCCCGTTTTAGAAGGTCTTCAGGGATCTTAGTTCTTCCTGTCCTGCCACTCCCCTGTCCTTGGCACATAGCTTCCACTTCACAGTCCAAAACAGCCGCTCAAGCTCCAGCCATCTAATCTCCATTCAAGCCAGGAGGAAGAGGCAAAGAAGAACACCCCCCCTTCCCTTTATGGACCTTCCTGGACATTCCAATGGACACATCTGCTTTTATACCATTGTTCGGGTTTAGCACATGGCCCCACCTAGCTAGGAAGTGAGCCTTAATTCACGGCAACTATTTGGGAGTTAGCACTCAAGGATTCTATCACAAAGATGGAAGGGACCCTCAGCGACCTCAGCATCTAGTGCTCACATACTCACTGATCCCCACAGGCCTTAGTGTTGAGGGGACTCTCAGTGTTTGCAGGCGGGGAATGGGCACAAGCCTGGGAAAGAGAGAGGGTCAGACACAAACACACACTCTGTGGGAGAGACATGGCCTCGGAACCCCCAGTGGTGACTCAGGGTGTGACTCAGCGCTCCCAAGGCTTTCTCCAGCCAGGCAGCTGCCACCCACAGAGATGTAGAGGCAGCCCCCCTGCCCAGACGCCCCACTTTGTCCCCACCCACTGGCTCATACTGTCCCCTGAGTTAGAGCTCTTCGTGGGGAGGCCCCAGGCCTCCCCCAAGACTCCGCCTGCCCATTCACCCACCTGCAGGACGCCGACTTGGCTCGTTTGCTGAGCTCTGGCTCCTTCGGAAACCTGGAGAACCTCAGTTTGGCCTTCACCAACGTAACCAGTGCCTGCGCTGAGCACCTCATCAAACTGCCTTCTCTCAAGCAGCTAAACCTGTGGTCCACTCAGGTACGCACGGCCTGTCCACTGTGCCCTCCTCCGTGCCTGCCCTGCACCCCTGCCCCAGGCCTGCCCTGTGCCATCCTCCACAGCTGGCTTTCTGCCCAGGACCCATGGGTCCAGCACTTGATCCCCAACCCCCTCTGCAGCCCAGCACCCACGCCCCCCCAGGGTTCCAGGCCAGAGGAGGGCTAGGCCCCGTGAAACCCAGCGGCCCATCTCACAGTCGGAGCTGCCGAGGCCCAGAGCATGAACGTGCCGGGCAGAGCCTGGGGGAGCTAACGCAGGTCTCAGGCCCCTGCTTGAGGGTGCCGCAGGCAACCCGTGGGTCTACAACGGGTGATAACGTGCGGCACGCAGCGCGCTCTGTCCTGCCCGCACCAATCCGGCTCTTAAGCACTCACTCACCAGCACATGTGCTCTCCACGCCCCCGTGAGGTGCAGGCCCACCAACACCTCATCTCACAGCCGGGGCCCCAGCTGCCCTCCTACCCCGTCCCAATGGTAGCCACAAGTTGCTGGGTTCACAGCCCGCCTTGACGGTTGGCAACACTGACTCTGGTGAGGGAGTGGGGCCTTTGTTGGGGCCACAGCACCAGCAGACCTGGCCTAGTGTGAACCCAGGTCAGGGAGGTGGAGTCTCCGAAATGAGTGAGAGCAGCCTCAGGCCTGGGCTGGGTCCTGGCCGCTTCCTCACCGCTGCCCCAGCCCCAGGTGCCCAGGGGAGGCCCGAGGCAGGCCCCAGACTGAGGGCATCTCTCCCACAGTTCGGAGATGCCGGCCTGCGGCTCCTGTCGGAACACCTCACGATGCTCCAGGTGCTGAACCTGTGCGAGACGCCCGTCACCGACGCTGGCCTGCTGGCCCTCAGCTGTGAGTCCACACGCCCATCCCCTCAGGCCTTTCTCCGTCCCCACGGCACACGGGGCACCTCGCTGAGCACCTCCAGGCCAGGAGCACAGTGGGGGCTCTCCCCGCCCTCGTGGAGCTGATGTCATTGAGGACAGGAAACCTGCGCAAGGCCCAGCCCGTCCCCTCACGTGGTCCCAGCCCCGAGGGCTGTGGCCACCACGAGGTCCCTTTGGGCCGGTCCGCAGTGGGCAGCAAGCTCTGGGGACAGGGGTACAGGCAGTAGAGGGCCACAGAGGGCAGGCCCCAAGAGCAGGGAGGGAACGTGGGCCCGATTCAGATCAGCTCCTGCCTGAAACAGACCTCTGTACCTCGCAGCCCCCAGCTGCTCCCCTGCATCCCCACTCCCCAACTCTGTCTCCTGAACAGAGGCCTCAGCAACTCAACGCAGCCCCCAGCTTTTCCATCCCGTACCTCCAGCTACCCCTGGCAGGGTCTCACTGACCTGACGACTCTGTCCGTTCCCATACAGCCATGAAAAGTCTCTGCAGCTTAAACATGAATAGCACCAAGCTCTCGGCGGACACCTACGAAGACCTGAAGGTAATCCCTTCTTGCCCTAGCTTCTGCCTTTGCACGTGCAAAGGTCCTGAGGTGGAGAGGGTCGGCGTGAACCGGCTCTGCAGCAGACGTGACTAGAGAGCGAGAGAACAGCTTGGGGCCAGACTGCATCAGCCCTTACATGTTGTGGCAGGACCCTAGATTTCATCTGAGTTCAGTAGAAAGCTTGCAGAGGCTCCGAGATGGGCAGTGCCTTATGCTAAAAGCTTGTTTCTGGCTGTTACATGAAAAACGAGGGTTCTGAGGGAGAGTATAAGCAAGGGTAGCACCATGGAGAAGGTTTGCAGGACTGGAGCTGTCACATGGGCGAGAGTTGGGACCGGCCCGCCAGGCTAGGCTGGCAACTTAAAACGGGAAAGACAGAGAATCTGAGTGGTAGAAGGCAGACACATTTGTTTGTTAAAAAAAGCATGTCTCATCAGGACTGGAGGCTCCGTGGCCTAGTGCCCTGGGGAGGAAGGGCTGGGCCAGGAGACACAGTGCCATGTGTACCAGCCCCTGAGCATCCCAGAAGCCCACCTCCAGTGTGGCCCCCTGACCCCCAGCTCAGTCAGACCCGCAGCCCAGGACTCACTCATGGGCCCTCCAGATGGCCTTCGGAGCACCCAGTGTGTGCCAAGCCCCTGCTGAGAACGGGGGCAAGGAGGTGCGGCCAGTTTACCTCTATCCAGGAGAGAGCTCAGACCCAGCGGACTGAGGAGGTCAGGGCTCAGGAGCCAGCAGGGAGGGGACCACCTGTTCACTGGGCCGAAGGAGCCTACACAGAAAGGAGGGCTTAGAAGTGAGCCTGCCGGGCAGGCCAGTGTGCAGGAAGCTGGGGAGATGGATGTAAAGGCAGGAGACAGCAGCCTCTCTGTAACAGCGAAGGCTTACAAAAAAACAAAAAGTCAGCTGTTTATAAAAGAAGGCAGAGCAGGACCGCGTCTGGGTGGCAGGTGTGGGGAGCAGGAGGCCACTCAGGAGCTGCAGGTACGACCGTATAGTCCAGTGACACGTCCCGTAGGGGAGCCTGAGTGCGAAGGCTCTCTGCCCACCCCCAGGAACCTGTAACCTGGGGACCCTCCTCCACTCTGCCCGCCCAACTCCCGACAGCCTTGAGGACACATAGTCCACAGACGAGTGAGAACAGTCTGTGTGCTGAGCACGCAGTGTGGCCGCACACAGGGCACTCTGCGTTTAATCCCCACCTGGACACAGCTGGACCTGGAGTCCCTCCACAGAGGAGGAATTCCGCTCTAGAGGCCCAGACTCTGCCCACTGGCACGTAGCCTGCAAGTGGCAGCGGAGGGCACACGCCCCAGGCTTCCCAGCCCCAGAGCTAGTGATTTGCAGCCCCTGTGGGGTGTGGACGTGGACTCCCCAGCAGCTGTTACCTGCTTTCTCTGGGGCTGCCCACATCCCCTCCCCCCCCCGCTGGGTTCTCCCCAGGGTCTCCCAGCTCTGGGCTTCAGAGCCCCCAGCAGTGGCAAAGTGGGGAGGGCTCAGTGGGAAGGGTAGTCACTGGTACAGGTGGAGCTCCGCGCCACCAGGTTCTGGAAGGGACCGGATCCTTCTTGCTCCCCCAGGCTAAGCTGCCCAACCTGAAGGAGGTGGACGTCCGCTACACGGAAGCCTGGTGAAGCTCCCGTCGGCAGGAAGCAGTTTGCAGCCGCAACTCACAACTCCTGACTAATAGCCGTAGAGCAGCGGGTCTTGGGGTCCCACCCCCGTCCTGGCTGTTCCTCTGCTTGCAGAGACTGGGTTACACGGTGTCTTCCCCTTGCCCCGCTGACCTGCACGTGGAGGCAGCGCCTGCTGCAGGTCCCCGGACCTCAGTGTCCCTTGTCAGGTCTCCAACTGTAGCCCTGCCCCGCACCCCCACCCCCAGGAGTTGGCCCTTTCCTCACACACTTCGCACAGCCCACCAGAGTGGGCCTTCTGTTTCATGCCGAGAACCTGCTTTCCTCCACCAACACAGAGGCAACCCCTGCAGCTGGTGTGAGTGCCCCACCAAGAGCCCAGTGGAGCGCTGGGCCCTTGAGATGGGGAGGGTCGTTCATCAGGAAATTTCAGGGCAAATCCTGAATTAGGGACAGGGAGAAACACTCCAAAGAGAGTGGCTGTTGGATTAGTGGGGGCTGAACCCTGTGGTCCACAGGTCCACTTGATGCCCCGCTCACAGTGACTGCGCCAGAGCGCGGTCTTCCAGTCACTTAGGCTAGAGCGTGAAAGGTACACCCTGGAGTAGTGCCAAGTGGGAACCTGGTTGTTATTTGTGCCTGCCAGACTGCTCTAAAGTTAAGCTGTGCTAGAAGTTTCTCTGAAGGCCCTCAGGGAAGGGGATCAGAGAGCCTTGGAAAAGGGCCTGGCTTCATTCATTCACTCATCAGTTCAACCATTCTTTGTCAAACACCTGCTTCTAGGCGGTGCTAGCAGGTTCCAGACAACATGCTAGAAGGAGCAAGAAACGTGGCCCTTGCCCTTTGGGGCCCCATGACCTGGAGCATGCTGGCAAGGAGTCAGATCGCATTGATATCACGTGGCAATGGCAGTGACAGGAAGCTATGGCAGGCACAGAAGGTGACAGCTAACCCAAGCTTTGGAGGTTGGGAGGGCTTCCTGGAGGAGGTGGCATTGTTGACAGTGAGGAATGAGGATATATGTCAAGTCATCAGAGAGGAAAGGGGAGTGTGAAAAGACACGGAACAGACTGGAGCAGGATCTGTGTTGGGAACTGCAGATGGAGCACATGGCGGGGTGAGGGGGGACATGGGAGGGACTGTTATTGTTGAGGCTGAATTATGTCCCTTAAAAAAGAGATGTTGAGGGGGAAGGGGACAAAAAAAATAAAGAGATATTGAAGTCCTAACCAACCCCTGCCCCCAGTACCTAAGAGTAGGACTGTCTTTGGAAACAAGATATTTACAGAGTATCCAAGTTTAAATGCTGTCATTAAGGTGGGCCCTAATCCAATATGACTCGTGTCCCTGTAGAAAGGGGAAATTTGGACCCAGAAGCAGACATGCACAGCAGGACATCTACCAGATGAGACCGCCACACAGAGAGGGCCATGTGAGGATGAGGCAGCGACGGGAGTGAGGCCTCTTTCACAGCAAGCCCCCAGAAGCTGGGGAGAGAGGCCCGCAGCAGACCCTGCCTCGCAGACCCTGCCTCGCAGACCCTGCCTCGCAGACCCTGCCTCGCAGACCCTGCCTCGCAGACCCTGCCTCGCAGACCCTGCCACCACCTCGAGTTCGGCGTTCTGTGAGAGAACGCGCCTCTGTTATTTTAAGTGGCCCCCCACCCCTAATCCATGCTGCTTTCTCACAGCAGCCCTGAGACAGAGTACAACCATTTCCCTGGGCCACCACGCAGAGTGCCCCAAAGCCGGTGGCTGAAAACCCAGAGATGTAGTCTCTTGTTTCTGGAGACCAGAAGTCCAAACTCAAGATGTCAGAGGGGGGCCTTCCTTCCCGTCCCTTCCAGCCCCTGGCTGGCCGCCGCATCGTGTCAATCTCTGCCTCCGCCCGTGTGGCCCTGCCTCCTCCACCGCACCCCTCCCTCTGCCTTTCTCCTGCAAGGACATTTGACGTTGGATTCAGCGCCCACCTGGGTAATCCAGAGCTTCCCTTATAGCTCAGATGGTAAAGGATCAGCCTGCAATGCAGGAGACCAGAGTTCGATTTCTGGACTGGGAAAATCCCCTAGAGTAGGAAATGGCAACCCACTCCAATATTCTTGTCTGAGAAATCCCACGGACAGAGGAGCCTGGCGGGCTGCAGTCCACAGGGTCACATCCTGGATAATTCAAAGTGATCTCACGGCCAGAGCCTTAACACATCACCTGATCTGCAAAGAAGTTTTTCTTTTACCATATAAGGGCCCAGTCACTGGTTCCAGGTGAAGGCACCTTCTGGGGCCATTATTCCACATGCTGCACAGTGGGGGCGAGACTCTGTCTCTTATACACATCTAGATGTGTATAAGAGACAGCCCCTGGAGCACGCCCATCTCTGGTGGCCTCTGCTGTCCCCCTCCCGACTGAGACTCTGCCACCCATGCCCTCCCCGCCGTCCTGTGCCTCCCGTGGTCCCTCATGCATGCCCGCCTCTCTGCATGGTCTCTTGGGAGAAGAGAGACGTCTCCTCCACCGGCCCGACTGCCCGCCCCACCCCACGAATGTGACCACTGCAACGCAGACTCCCTCCTGCCCTTCTCCGTCCCCCCACCTGCCCCAAAGACACACCCACCTCCATTTCTTTTATAAACAAGCCCTCACTGTACAGAACAGCCCTCATGGTTTACTTGGGGTCCCCTCTCCCCCAAGCCCCATCTTCTGTTGGTTTAGCACAAATACCCTCTCTTTCAGCACCTCCAGACCTAGCCCCCAGTCAATGTAATTGTTTTATATATATTTAATCTTATTCAATGGAAACCATGCTTTTGTCGTTTTATACTTTGCTAGGTAGACTTTATTACCCCCCTCCAACTATGCCCTCATTTTTTTAAAAAAGGAAAAAAAAAAGAAATTGGGTTTCAGTCTTAATTCACTTTCTGTGCCAGGTTTGATTTCGTGCGTGCGTGTGAATGTGTTCTGTTTCGTGTTTTGTTTTTGTTGTTGTTGTTTTCTGTTGTTCGGTTTTATTTGCTCCCCTCTGGTCCCATACTTTACAGCACTCTGGTGCAGGAAGAAGCAGAAGCAAAAAAATTAAAAATCTAAAAGGAAAAAAAAAAAGAAGAGCCGAGACATGCCACCTTTACCCCGCGCACTGTTGCTTTTCCTGATGGTTAATACTACTGTCACGTAGCTGTGTTCAGAGATGTGAAAAACTTTCAGGCAAAAATAAACTGTAAGTGACTCATTGACATCTGGCCTTTCTGTGTGGCTTGGAGGGGGCCTGGTGTGGGGACAGGAAGGGCCAAGGGCCAAGAGTTGGGGGGCTCACAGCAGAGCCTCTACACCCTGTGTCCAGGGCTCCTCACCCCGGCACACTTGGGAGCCAGATCTTTGTTGCGGGGCCACCCTGGGCATCAAACCCAGACCCCCCCCAACCACTACCCACTGGATTCCAGGAGCACCCACTCCCACCCCAGCATATAGAACAACCGAAAATGTCTCCAGAGGGTGCCTAGTGCCCCTAGGGGACAGTCACCCCGGGAGAGAGCCCGACTGCCCACTTGTGCCGCAGGACCCCCTGGTAAGCTCCAGTCCAGCGAGGTGCCTGGGAAAATGCAGGGTCTGGGGTGGGGGCCCGGACTCTGCATTTCTGAGGAGCTCTGGGCGACATGGATGCTTCCCCCCACCCTCCTCTGTCCCCTAACCCCCTACACCATCTTTCAAGCCCCGAAGACACTGCCTCGCCACACACCTGCTCTCACTTCCGGAAGCCGCTGGGCTGACCCCACGGGATACCCTCCGGCTGATCAGGGAAAGCGGGTGCCCTGCGGGAGGCTCACGACAGCCTCAGACACGTGGGGCCGGCGGGCGGGCTTCTGGAGCTCCGGTCCTCAGGCCAAATGGGCCGGTTGTCACAAAGGCCAGCTGCAGGCCGGGTCGCAGGGCCTTGAGGCACCGCAACCCGCCCAGCAGAGGCCCTGGCTCAGCAGGCACTCATCACCTGGCAGACGAAAGGGAGGACCCTGCCGGCGACCGACCTCAGCCCTCTGCCCTCTGCTGTCACCTTGGCTCCTCTAGCTGAGTGGGGAAGAGTGCAGACTACCTACCGGGTGGAGGCAGGGCCGGGGGAGAGGGCATTTCCTGCCCCTGCTGTTGTGTCAGGAGCCTCCTCTTCCCTGAGCTTTGATTCCAGCTCCCAGCACAACCTCCACCTTCCACCTTGGCCTGGCAGGATCTGCGGGAGTCCCAGGAGCCTCGCTTGCTTCAACCCCCCGGCCATCCACGTGCCTCAGAGAGCGCTCGGCCCTGCCCACCCACCTGGCTCACAGCTCTTAATCCCGCCCACCCACGTGATAGTTCTTGACCCCCGCCCACCCACGTGATTGGCAGCTCTTAACTCCACCCACGCCACATGCCTCACCCCCTGAACTGGAAGGCCCTCTGCTTGCAGAGACTGGGTTACACGGTGTCTTCCCCTTGCCCCGCTGACCTGCACGTGGAGGCAGCGCCTGCTGCAGGTCCCCGGACCTCAGTGTCCCTTGTCAGGTCTCCAACTGTAGCCCTGCCCCGCACCCCCACCCCCAGGAGTTGGCCCTTTCCTCACACACTTCGCACAGCCCACCAGAGTGGGCCTTCTGTTTCATGCCGAGAACCTGCTTTCCTCCACCAACACAGAGGCAACCCCCGCAGCTGGTGTGAGTGCCCCACCAAGAGCCCAGTGGAGCGCTGGGCCCTTGAGATGGGGAGGGTCGTTCATCAGGAAATTTCAGGGCAAATCCTGAATTAGGGACAGGGAGAAACACTCCAAAGAGAGTGGCTGTTGGATTAGTGGGGGCTGAACCCTGTGGTCCACAGGTCCACTTGATGCCCCGCTCACAGTGACTGCGCCAGAGCGCGGTCTTCCAGTCACTTAGGCTAGAGCGTGAAAGGTACACCCTGGAGTAGTGCCAAGTGGGAACCTGGTTGTTATTTGTGCCTGCCAGACTGCTCTAAAGTTAAGCTGTGCTAGAAGTTTCTCTGAAGGCCCTCAGGGAAGGGGATCAGAGAGCCTTGGAAAAGGGCCTGGCTTCATTCATTCACTCATCAGTTCAACCATTCTTTGTCAAACACCTGCTTCTAGGCGGTGCTAGCAGGTTCCAGACAACATGCTAGAAGGAGCAAGAAACGTGGCCCTTGCCCTTTGGGGCCCCATGACCTGGAGCATGCTGGCAAGGAGTCAGATCGCATTGATATCACGTGGCAATGGCAGTGACAGGAAGCTATGGCAGGCACAGAAGGTGACAGCTAACCCAAGCTTTGGAGGTTGGGAGGGCTTCCTGGAGGAGGTGGCATTGTTGACAGTGAGGAATGAGGATATATGTCAAGTCATCAGAGAGGAAAGGGGAGTGTGAAAAGACACGGCAACAGACTGGAGCAGGATCTGTGTTGGGAACTGCAGATGGAGCACATGGCGGGGTGAGGGGGGACATGGGAGGGTCCCGCTCACAGTGACTGCGCCAGAGCGCGGTCTTCCAGTCACTTAGGCTAGAGCGTGAAAGGTACACCCTGGAGTAGTGCCAAGTGGGAACCTGGTTGTTATTTGTGCCTGCCAGACTGCTCTAAAGTTAAGCTGTGCTAGAAGTTTCTCTGAAGGCCCTCAGGGAAGGGGATCAGAGAGCCTTGGAAAAGGGCCTGGCTTCATTCATTCACTCATCAGTTCAACCATTCTTTGTCAAACACCTGCTTCTAGGCGGTGCTAGCAGGTTCCAGACAACATGCTAGAAGGAGCAAGAAACGTGGCCCTTGCCCTTTGGGGCCCCATGACCTGGAGCATGCTGGCAAGGAGTCAGATCGCATTGATATCACGTGGCAATGGCAGTGACAGGAAGCTATGGCAGGCACAGAAGGTGACAGCTAACCCAAGCTTTGGAGGTTGGGAGGGCTTCCTGGAGGAGGTGGCATTGTTGACAGTGAGGAATGAGGATATATGTCAAGTCATCAGAGAGGAAAGGGGAGTGTGAAAAGACACGGCAACAGACTGGAGCAGGATCTGTGTTGGGAACTGCAGATGGAGCACATGGCGGGGTGAGGGGGGACATGGGAGGGACTGTTATTGTTGAGGCTGAATTATGTCCCTTAAAAAAGAGATGTTGAGGGGGAAGGGGACAAAAAAAATAAAGAGATATTGAAGTCCTAACCAACCCCTGCCCCCAGTACCTAAGAGTAGGACTGTCTTTGGAAACAAGATATTTACAGAGTATCCAAGTTTAAATGCTGTCATTAAGGTGGGCCCTAATCCAATATGACTCGTGTCCCTGTAGAAAGGGGAAATTTGGACCCAGAAGCAGACATGCACAGCAGGACATCTACCAGATGAGACCGCCACACAGAGAGGGCCATGTGAGGATGAGGCAGCGACGGGAGTGAGGCCTCTTTCACAGCAAGCCCCCAGAAGCTGGGGAGAGAGGCCCGCAGCAGACCCTGCCTCGCAGACCCTGCCTCGCAGACCCTGCCTCGCAGACCCTGCCTCGCAGACCCTGCCTCGCAGACCCTGCCGCCACCTCGAGTTCGGCGTTCTGTGAGAGAACGCGCCTCTGTTATTTTAAGTGGCCCCCCACCCCTAATCCATGCTGCTTTCTCACAGCAGCCCTGAGACAGAGTACAACCATTTCCCTGGGCCACCACGCAGAGTGCCCCAAAGCCGGTGGCTGAAAACCCAGAGATGTAGTCTCTTGTTTCTGGAGACCAGAAGTCCAAACTCAAGATGTCAGAGGGGGGCCTTCCTTCCCGTCCTTTCCAGCCCCTGGCTGGCCGCAGCATCGTGTCAATCTCTGCCTCCGCCCGTGTGGCCCTGCCTCCTCCACCGCACCCCTCCCTCTGCCTTTCTCCTGCAAGGACATTTGACGTTGGATTCAGCGCCCACCTGGGTAATCCAGAGCTTCCCTTATAGCTCAGATGGTAAAGGATCAGCCTGCAATGCAGGAGACCAGAGTTCGATTTCTGGACTGGGAAAATCCCCTAGAGTAGGAAATGGCAACCCACTCCAATATTCTTGTCTGAGAAATCCCACGGACAGAGGAGCCTGGCGGGCTGCAGTCCACAGGGTCACATCCTGGATAATTCAAAGTGATCTCACGGCCAGAGCCTTAACACATCACCTGATCTGCAAAGAAGTTTTTCTTTTACCATATAAGGGCCCAGTCACTGGTTCCAGGTGAAGGCACCTTCTGGGGCCATTATTCCACATGCTGCACAGTGGGGGCGAGACTAGCCATCGTCTCCTTAGTCATATTTAGAAGCCTGGGATTTACCCCGAGGGCTCTGAGAGACTGTTAGAACATTGCAATTATCTTACTCATTTTCTGACAAAGCATGTATATAGCCCCTCCTACGTGCCAGGCACAGCAACAGAGTTTTATAACTCTGAACCCATTCATTCCTCCTGCCAAACCTTTGAGGCAGGTGCTAACATGATCCCTCTCAACCACTGGGGAAGTGGAGGTCAGGAGATGCTGCATCTTCAGTCAAGGTCATGCAGGGAGCAGGGGACCAAGGCAAGCTTATGACCCAGGCATTATGGGAAGATCTATCCACCACAGGCTGGTGAATGGAATAGGGCTGAGGCTGGACAAACAAATTCAAGAGAAGCTTAGGAGTAAAATTGCAGAACGTGGGGGTTGGTATGCAGTGGGGGCCAGCGAGAAGTGAAGGAAGAAGTTCAATTTCTTGCCTTGTTTCCGGAAGCTCTGTGAGCTCCAGAATTGTACCTCTGCCGGGCAGCAGCGCTCGTGGCAGGCGGGGCTGGCGTGTGAACACTGGCTCTGGGTCCCGGTGCGGGCGGAGAGCTCCAAGGCACCTGTCCTTCCCTGGAGTCCTTCCCTGGGGTTCATCTCCAGCTGCCCCCAGGGTTCTCTAATTTGTTAAGACTTCCTACCCTTCTCCTCTCACTTTCCCATGGTTCCATTTCTGTTTCTGGGGTCACTTCCCACATAAGCTTACCTGGGCCGGAGGATATCATTCTTTTAGAGCCGACTTCTGAGGAAGCCCCAGACTAAGATTGCCTGACTGTGCCAGCGGACAGAGGGCCAGGATGGAGGGGAGCGCCTCCGTGACAGACTGGGAAATCCCACCCAAGGGGACTAGGGCACCCAGTATTCCTGCCCCGTCGTCCTTGGTGACACAGGTGCTGCTGAGCTTTGCCAGAAGGGCTCTGCAGCTAGGGTCCCCAGAGCCAGCTTGCACCCATTTTCAGAGGTGGGGATGGCAGCTGATGGGAGCGCCCAGACACTGCTGGTGGAACTAGAAATCGGTTTGACTGCTTCGGAAAGTGTATTTAATCAATACTAAAGCTAAACATCTCTCAACATCGTGACCCCGGAGCTCTGCTCCTGGGGAGACGGCCAAGAGGGCTGAGCTCACATGTCCACCAGAGACACAAACAAGAATGTTTATAGCAGAGTATTCATAATAGCCCAGAGTGGAAACACCCTAATGTCTACTCAGAGGAGAAGGAATAAACTAGCTGTGGAACAGATACACAGGGACGACGCAAATGCCTCCGTCGACGGGAGGAAGAGTAAATACACCACGACACGTCCTTATAATGGGGTTCTGCAGCGCAAATGACCCGACAGACACACACACAGTTGGGTAAGTGCACTGGGCAGGCGTTATGCTGTGTGAAAGGAGGCAGACACGAATGAGGGTTTGCCGTGTGATTCCATTTACATAAAGTTCACGAACAGCCACAGATGATCAGTAATTATAGAGGTCACAAGTGGGTATCTCTGCAAGGGTGGGGGTCATTGCTGATCAGGAAGACAGGAGGGAGTCTTCTGTGGGTGATGAAAATTCGCTGCATCTTGATACACAAATATTTATGCACATGGAGCTCCGCACTTAAGACTTGTGTAGTTTACTGCGTATGTACACATCAGCTCTTTTTTGGCTATGCTGTGTAACTAGCGGGATTTGAGTTGCTCAACCAGGGATCAAACTTATGCCCCCTGCGGTGAAAGCACGGTATCTTAACCACTGGCCCGCTAGCGCATCCCAGCATCAACTTTTTTTTTTCAAGATTTTTTTTTTTGATGTGGACCATTTTTGAAGTCTTTGTTGAATTTGTTTTACAACATTACTTCTGTTTTCTATTTGGTGTTTTGGCCTCGAGGCATGTGGGGTCTTGGCTCCCTTATCAGGGGTCGAACCTGCATGAGGTGCATTGGAAGGTGAAGCCTTAACCACCAGACCACGAGGGAAGTTCCTCAACATCAGCTTTTAAAAAGTATCAGCAGGTAGAAACAGTCCACATGTCCGTTCATAGATGAGCAGATAAGTAACCGGGATGCATACTCACAGTGAACTCTTAGCCACGCATAAGAAGGAATAAAGCACCTCGGCCAGCTCCCCCATGGGGGAACCTTGAGCCCAGTATGTTAAATAAGCCAGACACAAAAGACCACCTACTGTGTGGTTCCGTTTATCTGAAATATCCAGAACAGGAGCGCCTGTACAGACAGAAAGCAGATTAGGGTTTACCAGCACCTGGGGTGTGACCGGAGAAGGCAATGGCACCCCACTCCAGTACTCTTGCCTGGAATATCCCATGGACGGAGGAGCCTGGTGGGCTGCAGTCCATGGGGTCATGAAGAGTCAGACACGACTGAGCAACTTCACTTTCACTTTTCACTTTCATGCATTGGAGAAGGAAATGGCAACCCACTCCAGTGTTCTTGCCTGGAGAATCCCAGGGATGGGGGAACCTGGTGGGCTGCCGTCTATGGGGTCGTGCAGAGTTGGACACGACTGAAGCGGCTTAGCAGCAGCAGCAGCAGGGGTGTGACCACTTAATGGGTGTAGGGTTTTCTGTGCAGGCAGTCGTATGGCCAGGCCAGCCAAGAGGGCGGCTCTCTCTACCTGCCCTGCCCGCCCTGGGCCTGCTTCACCGTTAGCTAGCTCGCACACACAGCTTGCCTTCCTACACACTTGCCCCAGGCCCCAGCTGGTGATGATGCTTCTCAAAGGGGCCGTGAGGAGCCTCCTGTTCTGCTGCTGCTTTCCCTGGTAGCTAAGGCGCCCAACTGATGCCAAGCCCCCTGAAACTGGTGACCTCGCCCTGACCCCGGAAGCAAAGGCTGCCGCCATGCTTTGCCCTCCTCCAGCCTCTGCACACGGTGGGTGTTGCTCCAGGACCGTTATTTCAGACAGGTAAGCTCCCCCATCCACTAAACTTTTCACGTCTCTGTTGCTGACTCCCGGCTCTTTTGTCCTGTTTTAAAGCTGGGCAAGTACAGGGTTTTTTGCAGCTCTCACAGGTTTTATGGGCCTGCGGGGTGTAGGGCCTTGTAGAACCTTTTAGGCCTGTGGGGTGCAGCCCAACGTTGAGGAAAAATTTTGGGAACTAGATAAGCGGTAGTGATGGGCGAACATGGTGAGTGTTTGAAATGCCATGTTAAAGTGATATCTTGAATTTTAATTTTGTGCCAGTTTTTTAAAAGCAGCATCAAAACAGAACTTTTTAAATGAAAAGGTGGCTGTTGCTCGTCTCTGCTCTGTCTGGTCTGGGGAGGGTGAGGGGTGCCGTTGCCAAAAACTTGGCTTCCTGCCACTGACACCAAATAAAAAAAATGGAGACAGAGTTTGGAGGAAATAGAAAGATGGCTTTAGTCCTGTGCTGGGCGAGGGGAGGACACAGCAGACCAGCGCCTCGAGGACTGTGCCCCTCCCTAGGAGAACCGGGAGACTTTATGTAGCCTGGATCTCAGGCTTAAATGATAAGGCGCCAAGTAATGAGCGTCTTGCATCTTTCTTCTTCCCACGTTACTTCAAAGTAGTAACAGCTGGCATCAGGCAGCTTTGTCCGTTTGTCTCTGTGTTACTGGCCTGTGACTTTCTTTCTGAAATGCAAACCATTCTAAGGGGTGATTTGCTACAAGAGAATGTAGGGTGTAATGTACATAGTATCAGGGGGTGATACGTTTCCTTTGTGAAGGACAATTCTAGTTACAGACACTGTAGATTAGTAACAGTCAAACTAGGGGCAATTAACTCTGATTACTCCTGTCTCTTCCCTAGCCTGTTCACTCTTTCTTTTACTTTCCTTGTTCTCAAGAGAGGGGAACCTTCTTTCCTATTTTTGCTGCAGCAAAATGCCACCAATGGGGCCATGACATTGTCTGTTAGAGCCGTACTTGTCCATCCTTATGAAGCCTCTTGGTGAATGGTTGTGTCCCTGCCTCAAAAAACTCTGTACTGCCATCTGCTGGAAATTGTCATAGTAAACACACAAGTCTGTATAATAAACCTACATACTTCTCAACGTGGTGCTCTTCTGCACAGCTGTACATGGCAGAACCGGTGACTTGGCTCTGTTTCTCAGTGAACTCTATCCGGATGTGAATGGGCCCTCGAGCACCTCAAGGCTGACCTCCCTCTGTTCCACACTAATGCCCAGTTAGTCTAGCCTAGGCTAGCCTCTTCCAGGTTTGTCAGAGAGATGAAGTCCACATGGTCCCTAGTTCACTCATCAGTACATTGAAACCTGCCTTTCAGAGCCACCTCCAGAAACGAAACGTTCCCCAGGGCCCTTCTGGTTATCACAGAGGCAGGAGGTTGAGAATGGGCTAGAGGTCTTGTGGACTTAAAAGTATTCACAGTCTCAAGGCTGAGAGTTCTGTTTCATTCGGTGGGAATTTTTAGGACTTCAAGAAGACAGCATCTCCAGTAACCCTGAGAGAACTGCTCCAAGGAGGTGAGGGGAGGAGGCAGGTTATATAGATTTTTGTAACAAAGGGCAGGTAGTCAGAACATCAAAGAAAAAAAACAAACAGATATTCCCAGTTAAGGAATTTAGTGCTTTTCTGTGCATGGGAAAACTCAGGGCTCACTGAAGTCATTCCTCTGATATGTGCATGCTAAGCTGCTTCAGTCTCCTGTTTCCACTTCTCTAGTCGCTCAGTCATGTCTGACTCTACGACCCCATGGACGGTAGCCCTCCAAGCTCCTCTGCCCGTGGGATTCTCCAGGCAAGAATACTGGAGTGGGTTGCCACAGGATTCTCCAGGGGATCTTCCCAACCCAGGGACCAAACCGGTGTCTCCTGTAGCTCCTGCATTGCATGCTGATTCTTTACTGCTGAGCCAAGGGGAGGCCCTTCCTCTGATAGACCCCTCACCTCTCTGGGGCCAGCTTCCTGTGTTTACAGTTTCCTCCGGGCTCACTGTAGGGAGTGGCTGCAGTCTGCTGGATCTCAGGTGTTCTTTTCCTTCCCAAGTTCCCTCAGGCTTACCTGCCTCTGTTGGGGCTGCTATCACTGACAGAAACGTTCCATTTCTCAGGCTCCGCCTAGCTCCTAGCCACAGGCATCTTGGCTGATTTTTTTCTCTGTTGTAGGGACAATGAGCCTAAAACATGCCTAAAACACTGGGCTGTGTCCCATCTCTCACTTGCCAGGATTTGCCAGGGAGGGCAAGGGACTATGGGATCCAGTGGGAAGGAAGTTCAGCCAAGAGGACTTTGTGCTGGGCACACCTTACCCCTCACATTGATGCCAGAAATTCAGCCTTTGTGAAGCTGGTGCAAAATCTGATTTCAGAGACAGAGTTTTGGGTGAAGTAGAAAAGAATAGCTTTATTGCTTTGCCAGGCAAAGGGGGCCACAGTGGGTCTGTGCCCTGAAAAACTGTGTCCAACTTGGGAGGATTTGGTGGGGAGTTTTTTTATTGCAGTGGTTCAAGGGCTGGGTTGCTGATAAGGATCAGGGTCTCAGGTGACCAATCTCCTGATGGGCTTTTCTGGTTCCCTTGATCTGGCCTCAGGTGACTTCTTGATGAGCTTCTCCGGGCCATCAAACTGAAGTTCTCTGGAATAAAGAATGCTCACATCTTCCATTTGTTGGAGGTTTCAGTTCTGTAAAGATTTAGCCCAACAATGTTATGTATATCCCTCGACCTGGGGCTTCCCAAGTGGCTCAGTGGTAAAGAACCTACCTGCCAATGCAAGAGATGCAGGTCTCACCCCTGGGTGGGGAAGATCCCCTGGAGGAGGGCATGGCAACCCTCTCCAGTATTGTTGCCTGGAGAATCCCAAGGACAGAAGAGCCTGGTGGCTACAGTTCATGGGGTCACAAAGAGTTGGACCCGACTGAATGATTGAGCGCAGACACACATACACACACACCACAGAGAGACTTCTTTGCCCAGGAGCCTCACAAGGCCCATCCTTCCCGCTGGGTCCTAACAGCTCTTGTCTGGGGCTCTCCTGTGACTCACCCCTACTGGCTGCAGGGGATTTGCTGGGGTGGGAGGTGAGTGTCTTGTGGACATCAGCAATGCATCTTAAGCCCCTCACTGCCCCAGAGTTCTAGTGGTGCCCACCACAACTATGAGATGAGGGGCTGTCTTCCCTGGGGGGTGTCTCTTCAAGACTACGGCTGTCCTAGAGAAAGAGACTGCAAGCCACATGTGTGGAGTGGTCTCATAGCTACGTTTAAAAAAGTCAAAGGAAAACAGGCCACGTTCATTTTAATAGCAAATATATTTTTCACCCTAACATACTCAATGAAATCAATCAATGCTCAGTCACTCAATCATATCCAACTTTTTGTGACCCCCATGGGCGTACCACCAGGCTCCTCTGTCCATGGAATGTTCCAGGCGAGAATACTGCAGTGGGTTGCCATTTCCTTTTCTGGGGGATCTCAAACATTATCATTTCAACAAACAATCAACATAAAAATTAGTAATGAGATATTTTACATTCTTTTATTTTTTTCCCCAATATATAAAGCCTTCAGGACCAGTCATGTTCAAGTGCCCTGCAGCAGCCATAAGCAGCCAATGATTCCTGTGGGGATGGCATGTTTCCAGAATTTCCATAAACCAGGAGTGGGGCATTGGCACCCTGACGGAAAGTGGGGAGAGGGCAGCAGGGAGACAGGACTTGAGCCAGCACTTACACACCCCTAAGTGGCTTTTACTGAGGTGGTGTGAATTGAGAAGCTGTTACAGGACACAAGTCTGTGTGCCCACTGCACAGTGAGGAGAAACTAGCAGAGAAAGTTAGCTGCGGGGCCCAGCAAGGAGAATGGGTGGCGTCACTCGAAACCCTAAATTCCCGATGGTTTTGCGTTCGGGTGGGGGGGGTGGATTTTTATAGGCAAATGTGAGCTGAGAGCTGTAGGGTATGTGACTTTCATTTGACTGGCGTGCTCCAGGAATCTTGCCCCCAGCTGAAGTTACCATCCTCCACCTGGGTGGGGGCCTTAGTTTCTGCAGAACTCAAAAGTATTGTTATACACAGGTTCTTGAGGAGGAGCCAGGACCCTGCCCCAAGGCTGGACTATTGTTTCTTGATGGCTCCTCCCTTGTTTCTGTGTCCCCTCCCTTCCCTCCATTAGCAACTGTTTGGATCTGCCCTCGGACTCAAACTCAGGAAAGGTCAAGGAGGCTGAATGAAGCCTATTTCCTACACACAAGGAAGGAGGGGGAAGGACCCCACAGGGTCCCACTCAGTTCCAAGGCCCCTCGGGAAAGGCGTGTTAGACCCGGAGAAGGCCTAATCACCGGAACCGTCGTCCCACAGATCACCAAGACCAGGAGTTCGCTGCAAACCGCAAGAGGATTTTATTGAACCGGCGCGCCGGGGTTCGAACTCCTCGGGAGGAGTGAACCCAGAACACTGGTTGAAAAGGATTTTTATACAGAAAAATCACAAGCAGGCGGGAATAGGGTTAGGACAATGTGATTGGGGGCCACAAGCAGGTACAGGTGGGGTGAGGACGTTTGATTGGTGGGCAAGGCTTGACCTTTACAGGGATAGGTCTGCAAGGTAAGTCGAAACGGCCAACTGACCACCCCGCAGCAGTTTGGCTAATTCTCAGAAAAACAGCCTCCAGGAAGGATTAACAGAAAAATAACCATTCTGGGTGGGGGGCTCCTGCAAAGATCAGGAGACCATGAGTCATCAGATAAGGGGCAGGCTATTTTCCATGAGGTATGGCCTGCCTCTGGGGTTTTAAGAGGACAAAGAAAACTTTTTAAAATTTAACTTTTCCCTTCAGGCGCCCGGTTGGACCCCCTGTGGGAATCCTCCTACAGAAATGATGTCCAGAGCTGCCAGGTTCGTGGGTCTGATCTTAAGTCCCCCTGGAAAGCAAGCATCTACTTCAATTGATTTTTTTAAAAAAAGAAACATATATTCACTTACAAGAAAAAAACTTATAGATGATAACTTACAGGAAGGGGGACCCCATTCTAAGAGTGGGCTCTTGTCTAACACTCGGAAATGAATTGTCCGGGGAGACACCCGTGCTCACAAAGCGGGAGCTTCCACTGGGAAGAGGTGCCTGTGGGGACAGCAGCAGGGCAAGAGGGCCCAGAACCGCCCTGCCTGTGGCTCGGGGTCTCGGGGTCTGCGGTGATGGGGCCAGTTCCAGGCTATCTCGGGCCTGTCGTTCTGACTCAGGGTCCTTCCTGGTGGCGCTTGCAGCCAAGATGGATCCCAGCGAGGGTTCTGGGAGATTGGCAGGACACGTGGGCTGGTGTCTCCTCTCCCCTTTGACCTTTCCTGAATTCCTCCAGATGGTGGTAGCTTGTTAGTTCCGCATTCCCTACCGGGACCTCCTGTTGTAAGATAACTCATGCAAGCGGTGCCTGTCCTGTCTGGCAAGGGCGGGCAGTGCTGGTCAGCAGTTCCTATGCATTTCTGTGGCATGAATGAATGAATGAGTGAAAAACTTCAACGTGAAGACCAGAAAGCGCTTGTGCCGATGAGGGGCAATGGGCATCAGACCTACATCTAACGTCAGGGGCTGGGCAGTGAGACTGGAGTCTGCAGGCTGAGGCGAGGAAGTGTGTGTGGGCAGCTGGGCTGCAGGCGCTTTCAGAGTCTGTCCTGTCTTAGCTGCGGATTCCATGACAGTCCCAGGTTCTTCCTCCCACTGCCCACTAGTCCACCCAGAAGAGCAGCTTGCCTTTGCTCTCCACGGCCTTTCATTCATTCAGTCACCCGTTCATTCATTCATTCCTTGAGCAAAAGTTGATATACACTGAACCCTGGAAGCACTGCCCAGTGAAATAAGCCAAAGTCCAGCCGTCTGAGCGTCCAGTGCAGGGGCATCTAGGGAGGCAGAAAGTTGATTGATGGCTGCTTAGGGCTGAAGGGGTGGGGGTAGGGAGGACAGGATGGGGCACAGGAAGGTGAGAGCTGAAGAGAAGAGGTTTCTTAAAAAAAAAATTATTTATTTAGCTGTACCATGTCTGTGGCATGTGGGATTGCTTCCCTGACTAGGGACTGAACTCGGGCCCCCTGCGTTGGAAGCGTGGAGTCTGAGCCACCAGACCACCATCGAAGTCCTCAGAGGTTTGTTTTTTTTTTTTTTTTAGTGAGGAACATGTTCTAAAATTGACTCTGGTAAAGCCTGCACAGCTGTGTAAATATGCTAAAAGCCATGGAATTGTACAAATTACTTGGATGGGTTGTATTGTATGTGAATTCTATCTCAATAGCCTACTTAAAAAAAAAAAATATATATATATATAGAGAGAGAGAGAGAGAGTACCTACTGTGTGCCTGGTAAACTAGGGGCTCGGGAGTGGATAAAAGTGAACACAGTCCTCTACCACATACAGTCTGACGGAGGAGCCAGCCACTAGACAACTCATCCCACACATGTTTTTCACAAGGGCAGTGTATAGAGCTAAATGGACATGGAAGATGGAGAGAGCACCTTCTAGGACCGGGCAGCACAGAGCTGACCCGGAGGAGCTGGAAATGACCAGCCCTTCGGGGAGACAGGGAGGTGGGAACAGCCTTCCAGACGGAGGGAAGGGCGAGAGCGGAGGCCCCGAGGCAGCGCCTGGCACTTGGAAGGAATGGCCGAGGAGGAGAAAGTATGGGGCCAGGAGAGACAGGCTAGGCCCCTGAGGTCTTTGTCCTCCTGCGTGGGAAGTGCTGGGGTCTGCAGCTGGGCAGTGGGGGGAAGCGGGGTATGTGATCCTTTTGGAGGACTGAATCCCCGGGTTTTATTGTGCAATGGACCGAGGGCCCCAGACGCGGTGGAGGCGGGAGGGGCCGGCACCTTACCTCCCACATTGTATTAAGATGTGCTTTCTCCCAGGGAGGGGGGCTTCCTGTTCGTGAAACAGGAAGTAACATCTGTTTAGCTAGCAGCGGCTGGCAGCAGACTGAGGATAGCGGGGCCCGAGGAAGCGGGGTGTCGGGCAAGCAGCCGCAGGTGAGGCCTGGCCGGCCCAATTCACACCCGTGTGCCTCTGGTGGCCAGGACGAGCGAGGGCAGGGCGGCCGCTCCGACGCCCCTGGGCTCCGGGCTGCTGCACAACCAGGCGCTGGGGGCGGGAGGCAGCGTTCCGGACTCCAGGCCCTTGACGTCAGTGTTGCCATGGAGACCCTTGCTTCCATCAGCACGTGTTGCAGCTGCAGGAGACCCCAGGGCAGGGAAGGCTCGGCGGGGTGGAGGGAAGCAGAAAAGACTGGGACCCCTGCCCTGTCCCTGAGCAGGGTCCTCGAGAGGGCAGGGGTGCCAGTTCTGGAGGGGACCCCCCCAGCTCTCCATCCGGCTGGCAGCCAGTCCCCCGACATGCTCCTTTGCTGCAGTCTGAGAGATGCCTTGGTGTGAAATAGCTCGGGCTGTGCCCTTTCCCCACTGTAGCAGCCAAGGTGTTCGTGGGTCTGATCTTAAGTCCCCCTGGAAAGCAAGCATCTACTTCAATTGATTTTTTTAAAAAAAGAAACATATATTCACTTACAAGAAAAAACTTATAGATGATAACTTACAGGAAGGGGGACCCCATTCTAAGAGTGGGCTCTTGTCTAACACTCGGAAATGAATTGTCCGGGGAGACACCCGTGCTCACAAAGCGGGAGCTTCCACTGGGAAGAGGTGCCTGTGGGGACAGCAGCAGGGCAAGAGGGCCCAGAACCGCCCTGCCTGTGGCTCGGGGTCTCGGGGTCTGCGGTGATGGGGCCAGTTCCAGGCTATCTCGGGCCTGTCGTTCTGACTCAGGGTCCTTCCTGGTGGCGCTTGCAGCCAAGATGGATCCCAGCGAGGGTTCTGGGAGATTGGCAGGACACGTGGGCTGGTGTCTCCTCTCCCCTTTGACCTTTCCTGAATTCCTCCAGATGGTGGTAGCTTGTTAGTTCCGCATTCCCTACTGGGACCTCCTGTTGTAAGATAACTCATGCAAGCGGTGCCTGTCCTGTCTGGCAAGGGCGGGCAGTGCTGGTCAGCAGTTCCTATGCATTTCTGTGGCATGAATGAATGAATGAGTGAAAAACTTCAACGTGAAGACCAGAAAGCGCTTGTGCCGATGAGGGGCAATGGGCATCAGACCTACATCTAACGTCAGGGGCTGGGCAGTGAGACTGGAGTCTGCAGGCTGAGGCGAGGAAGTGTGTGTGGGCAGCTGGGCTGCAGGCGCTTTCAGAGTCTGTCCTGTCTTAGCTGCGGATTCCATGACAGTCCCAGGTTCTTCCTCCCACTGCCCACTAGTCCACCCAGAAGAGCAGCTTGCCTTTGCTCTCCACGGCCTTTCATTCATTCAGTCACCCGTTCATTCATTCATTCCTTGAGCAAAAGTTGATATACACTGAACCCTGGAAGCACTGCCCAGTGAAATAAGCCAAAGTCCAGCCGTCTGAGCGTCCAGTGCAGGGGCATCTAGGGAGGCAGAAAGTTGATTGATGGCTGCTTAGGGCTGAAGGGGTGGGGGTAGGGAGGACAGGATGGGGCACAGGAAGGTGAGAGCTGAAGAGAAGAGGTTTCTTAAAAAAAAAATTATTTATTTAGCTGTACCATGTCTGTGGCATGTGGGATTGCTTCCCTGACTAGGGACTGAACTCGGGCCCCCTGCGTTGGAAGCGTGGAGTCTGAGCCACCAGACCACCATCGAAGTCCTCAGAGGTTTGTTTTTTTTTTTTTTTTAGTGAGGAACATGTTCTAAAATTGACTCTGGTAAAGCCTGCACAGCTGTGTAAATATGCTAAAAGCCATGGAATTGTACAAATTACTTGGATGGGTTGTATTGTATGTGAATTCTATCTCAATAGCCTACTTAAAAAAAAAAAAATATATATATATATAGAGAGAGAGAGAGAGTACCTACTGTGTGCCTGGTAAACTAGGGGCTCGGGAGTGGATAAAAGTGAACACAGTCCTCTACCACATACAGTCTGACGGAGGAGCCAGCCACTAGACAACTCATCCCACACATGTTTTTCACAAGGGCAGTGTATAGAGCTAAATGGACATGGAAGATGGAGAGAGCACCTTCTAGGACCGGGCAGCACAGAGCTGACCCGGAGGAGCTGGAAATGACCAGCCCTTCGGGGAGACGGGAGGTGGGAACAGCCTTCCAGACGGAGGGAAGGGCGAGAGCGGAGGCCCCGAGGCAGCGCCTGGCACTTGGAAGGAATGGCCGAGGAGGAGAAAGTATGGGGCCAGGAGAGACAGGCTAGGCCCCTGAGGTCTTTGTCCTCCTGCGTGGGAAGTGCTGGGGTCTGCAGCTGGGCAGTGGGGGGAAGCGGGGTATGTGATCCTTTTGGAGGACTGAATCCCCGGGTTTTATTGTGCAATGGACCGAGGGCCCCAGACGCGGTGGAGGCGGGAGGGGCCGGCACCTTACCTCCCACATTGTATTAAGATGTGCTTTCTCCCAGGGAGGGGGGCTTCCTGTTCGTGAAACAGGAAGTAACATCTGTTTAGCTAGCAGCGGCTGGCAGCAGACTGAGGATAGCGGGGCCCGAGGAAGCGGGGTGTCGGGCAAGCAGCCGCAGGTGAGGCCTGGCCGGCCCAATTCATACCCGTGTGCCTCTGGTGGCCAGGACGAGCGAGGGCAGGGCGGCCGCTCCGACGCCCCTGGGCTCCGGGCTGCTGCACAACCAGGCGCTGGGGGCGGGAGGCAGCGTTCCGGACTCCAGGCCCTTGACGTCAGTGTTGCCATGGAGACCCTTGCTTCCATCAGCACGTGTTGCAGCTGCAGGAGACCCCAGGGCAGGGAAGGCTCGGCGGGGTGGAGGGAAGCAGAAAAGACTGGGACCCCTGCCCTGTCCCTGAGCAGGGTCCTCGAGAGGGCAGGGGTGCCAGTTCTGGAGGGGACCCCCCCAGCTCTCCATCCGGCTGGCAGCCAGTCCCCCGACATGCTCCTTTGCTGCAGTCTGAGAGATGCCTTGGTGTGAAATAGCTCGGGCTGTGCCCTTTCCCCACTGTAGCAGCCAAGGAAGGGGGGCAGTGGGGTGAGCTCCCTCTACTGACCCCTCCCACCCCTCACTCCCAGCTCCATTGTTGTGTTTCAGATGCCTCCTCATTCAACCACTTCCTGAACCCTCCAGTGTCAGAGGCTCTGTGAGCACCTCTGACCCAGCGAGGGACGCTGGCTTGCTGCTCATGGGCCAGCGCACCTATGAAATGGTGTTTCCTTTGTCTTTAAACCTTGCTCTCTGAAATCTTTGCAGTTTCCAAAAGATACCTTCAGTGGCAAAATGCCCAGGCTCCCATTCAACTCCGCGTTCATTTCTCACCTCTTCTGGTTTCTGAGTCCCTGCCTCCTCCCTGGGGTGGGGTGAGGGTGAAGAGGGGCCCTTGTCCTTGTCAGGTCGTTGCTGTTTCTGTGAGTGGCCACAGGGCTGTCGACTGTCAAGCAAAAAACACCACCTAAAAGCGGAGAATTAGTTTGATTTGAGGCCGTGACTGAGAACGAGAGCCCACAGGCAGCCTCTCAGGTTGCTCTGAGGGACTGATCCAGAGAAATGAGGGAGGAGCCAGGGCTTACAGGCGTTTTAGCTGGGAAAGCAGAAAGACTACAGAAGGTTATTGCCAAGCACAGAAGCAGACATCTCAAGTTAATGATTTTAGTGTCTTTCTATATATGGGAGGGTGCGAGTGTCTTGGCTCACTGGAATAATTCCTTTGATAGGCATCTTAGCTGTCTTGGGGCCCCGCAGATGGCATTAGTAGTAAGGAGCCCACCTGCCAATGCAGGAGATGTGAGAGACGTGGCTTCCATCCCTGGCTCGGGAAGACCCAATGGAGGAGGGTGTGGCAACCCACTCCAGTGGTCTTGCCTGGAGACTCCTCATGGACAGAGGAGCCTGGCGGGCTACAGTCCATAGGGTCGCAGAGTCAAACACCACCGCATTGACCTCACACACGCTTAGCTAGCTAAGGCCAGTGTCCCGTGTTTTCCCGCCCTGAATCCCCTCGGGGGGCACCATTGGTTGGCTGCAGTGGCTCATGGCCTGGTGACTGGCAGCATTCCCTGTCTCTCAGAACGGCAGGCACATTCTCTGTTTACTGAAATGGCAGGCACCCTGTTTCTGTCACTGGGGGAGCCCAAATGTGTGCTTCTGGGGGACGTGTGTGGGTGTGGGCAGAGGTGAGGGAGCCCACAGGGCTGCTCCCCTGAGGCCCCCCTCCCTGCGGCCTGTCTCCCACCTTCCACTCCCTCCCGGGGCTGGGGGCAGAGGCCTCCTTGTGGAATGATACTTGGGCCCTGCTGGCTTCCTGGTGCCCATGGGGCTCCCAGAAGCTCACACGCCCCTGACCTGTGGTGGGGACCGCATACATCCTGGCACCTCTTGCCAGCTCTCTTCTGTGGGGAGGAAGGGAGTGGTTCTCAGAGGAGGAAATGAGGCTGGTGGGCTCAGCCAGGCAGGACCCTCCCCACGAGGGTCTCTGGGAGCCAGCATATGTTCCCAGGCGGTGCAGGCTTGTCCGGCAGGACCAGGTACTAGTCACATGATCTGAGAGTCGTGTTTCTTGGTAAGTCCTCTGGCCCGTCTCAGGCCTTAATAGAGAGGATGCATTTAGAAATTGTTTATTCATTCACTCGACGTGAGTCTCCCATGTTCTAGGCCCTGTGTTCTAGGATGGTAGATGGATGGGTGCGTGTGTACATGAATAATGAATGAATAGCTAGGTAGAGCAACGGATAGACAGATGGAACAATGAATGGACAGGTGGGGGAGTGGATGGGTCGGTAAATGGAAGCTGTGCATAAGAGGTTGGTTTAGTGACTCCTGAATGCATGTGTTTACTATCTGTTGTGCAACAAATTGTCCCAAAGTTTATTGGCTTAAAACAGACACTGTCTTACCACTCTTGTGGGACTGGAATTCGGAAATGACTGGGTAGTTCTGACTCAGGATCGCTCCTGTGGTTGCAGCCAGAGTGTCAGAGGGGACTTGCCTGGGGCTGCAGCATCCGCTTAGTTTTTTTTGTGTCTCCGTTGTGGAGCGTGGGTTCCTCTTGCTGTGGTGAACAAGCTCTGCAGCACCCAGCTCAGGACTTGTGGACAATGCTCTCTGCTGCAGCCCAGGGCTTAGTTCCCCACAGCGTGTAAGGGCTTAGTTCCCTGACTGGGGATCGAACCTGCTTGCCCTGCGTTCGTAGGTGGATTCTTAGCTACTGGGCCGCCAGGGAAGCTCCAGGTTCTGCTTCTGTGATGGCTCCCTCTTGGGGCTGTTGGTGGACAGCCTATTTCTCCATCACCATCACTCCTCCTCTTATTTATTTTTCCTCTTTATTAGAAGCAAGTCACTAAGTCCTTCACACTCAGGGGGAGGGGAATTAGGCTCCATCTTTCGAAGGAAGGGCATCAGAGAATTTGGGGACAGATGTAAAAACCATCACAACAGATAGAGGGATTGGCATGCCCATTCTTCTTCCTGGATGCTGGAGTCTTTGAATAATCTTAGACCAGGAACTCCGCCCCCACCCCCCCAATCATGGCTGTATGTTAAATTCATCTGGGACACTAAGAACGTGTCAGTATTGAGGGCTCAACCCCTAGACCATCTTATTAGTCTGATGAAACCTGTGGACGTTTGTGTTTTGTTTTGTAACCTGATGCTGGGAAAGATTGAATGCAAGAGGAGAATGGGGTGACAGAGGATGAGATGGTTGGATGGCATCACCGGCTCAACAGACATGAGTTTGAGCAAACTCAAGAGAGAGAGTGAAGGACGGGAAAGCATGGTGTGCTGCAGTCCACGGGGTCGCAAAGAGTTGGACACGACTGAGTGAGTGAACAGCAGCAACAAACTTTAATCATGAAACCCAGCATTTATGTTCCCACTGCATGGGTTTTTTTTTTTTTTTTTTGGTAGGGTTTTTTATTGCGGTACAATATACAGAACACAAAATTTGCCATTGAAACCATTTTTAAATTTAATTTTTATTTTATATTGTACTTGATTTACAATGCTGTGTTAGTTTCTAGCGTACAGCAAAGTGATTCACATATACATATACTAGCTCTCTTTTAGATTCTTTCCCGTACATGTCATTCCCGAGGACTGAGTAGGCTTCCTTGTGCTATGCAGTAGGTCCTTGTCGATCATCTATTTTATATGTAGTAGCGTGTGTATGTTCACCTCCGACTCCTAGTTTCTCCCTCCCCTGACCTTTCCTCGTTGGTAGCCATAAATTCATTTTCAAAGCCTGTGAGTCTGTTCTGTCTTGTAAAGGAGTTCATTTCCATCACGTTTTTTAGATTTCACATATAAGTGATATCATATGATATTTGTCTTTCTCTCTCTGACTTCAAGGCTTCCCCTGTGGCTCAGTGGTATAAAGAATCTGCCTGCAGTGCAGAGACACAGGTTCGATCCCTGGGTCAGGAAGATCCCCTGGAGAAGGGCATGGCAACCCACTGCAGTATTCTTGCTTGGAGAATCCCATGATAAAATGGAAAAAATTGGCTTAAAACTCAATATTCAGAAAACTAAGATCATGGCATCTGGTCCCATCACTTCATGGCAAATAGATGGGGAAACAATAGAAACAGTGAGAGACTTTATTTTGGGGGGCTCCAAAATCGCTGCAGATGGTGACTGCAGCCATGAAATTAAAAGACATTTGCTCCTTGGAGGAAAAGCTATGACAAACCTAGACAGCATATTAAAAAGCAGAGACGCTACTTTGTCAACATAGGTCCATCTAGTCAAAGCTATGGTTTTTCCAGTAGTCATGTATGGATGTGAGAGTTGGATTATAAAGAAAGCTGAGTGCTGAAGAATTGATGTTTTTGAACTACAATATTGGAGAAGACTCTTGAGAGTCCCTTGGACAGCAAGGAAATCCAAACAGTCCATCCTAAAGGAAATCAGTCCTGACTATTCATTGGAAGGACTGATGTTGAAGCTGAAACTCCAATACTTTGACCACTGATGCGAAGAGCTGACTCATTTGAAAAGACCCTGATGTTGAGAAAGATTGAAGGCAGGAGGAGAAGGGGATGACAGAGGATGAGATGGTTGGATGGCATCACTGACTCAATGGCTATAAGTTTGAGTAAACTCCAAGAGCTGGTGATGGACAGGGAGGCCTGGCGTGCTGCAGTCCATGGGGTTGCAAAGAGTCGGACATGATTGAACTGAACTGAACTGACTTCACTTAGCATGATAATCTTCAGGTTGATCCACGTAGCTGCAGATGGCATTACCTCATTCTTTTTTGTGGCTGAGTAATATTCCATTACATATACTACATAACACATTATGTATCTTACATATTATATATATTATGTTATTGTTACTGTTCAGTTGCTCAGTCGTGTCCAAGTTCTGTGAGCCCATGCACTGGAGCATGCCAGGCTTTCCTGCCCTTCGCTGTCTCCCAGAGTTTGCTCAGTTTCATGTCCACTGAGTCAGTGATGCTATCTACTCATCTCATCCTTTATCACCCCCTTCTTTTGCCTCCAGTCTTTCCCGGTATCAGTCTTTCCCAATGACTCGGCTCGCTCGCTCTCTCTCTCTCTCTCTCTCACACACACACACACACACACACACACACACAGTGGTGGAGGGTAACCACCACCACTCTCTCTGACACCCCCCCCCCCGCCCCCGCATCTTTATCCATTCCTCTGCTGATGGACATTTAGCCTGCTTCCGTGTCTTGACTGTTGTGAACTGCTGCAGTTAACAACGCGGGGTGCATTTTACCCAGTCCCTGATAGTCTCTGTCTCTGTGAATTTGACTGCTCTGGGAAACTTATATAAATGGGGTCATACAGCATCTGTCCTTTTGTGTCCAGCTATTAATACAGGAAGCACAGTGTGTTCCAGCTCCATGCAGGTAGCAGGTGTCAGATTTCACTCCTCTCATGAAACAGTAATATCCACTGTATATGCCACATTTCGCTCATCCCTTCCTCGGTCGATGGGCATCTGGGTCATTTCCATATTGGTATTGATATTTTTTAAAAGCTCCAAAGTGATTCTGATGTGAAAGTAGGCATGAAAACCAAGGCCTTCGTTCTCAGTCCCGGCTGCCCATTAGAATTACCCGGGAGCTGTAAAACACAGAAAAACTCCCACAAGCCTGACCCTGGTGCCCGTGCAGACAGACCTGCCTCAGCGGCAGCATCTCTGAGAGTGGACCCCCGGAGTCCAGATGAAGGCCCGCTTCCTTCCAGTGATAGAAGGCGCAGGCGCATGGGATCATTTCCAAGTCTCTGCTGCCCCCTAGTGGCACAACTGACAGCATTCCTGGGAGCCCCGCTTTCCAGGACGGGCTTGCCCACCCACTGGGAGCCCACAGTGCCAGCCCTGCCCGGGGGGTCTGGGGACCCTGCAGAACTCGACCTGTCCCCGCCCCCACTGCGCTTCCTCGCTGGCCTTGAGTGGCTCCATGTCTAGAGGAACAGAGGAGGTTGTTAGAGAGGAGAGGACACGGACAGGTGGAAGACTCCACTTTGTGTGAACTTGAACAAGTCATTTGAACTCTGCCTCGGTTTCCCAGGCTTTCACGTGAGGATGGCCACCACCACTCCTCTGACGAGTCCCTGAGTCGCCGGTGGGTATGTGTGTCAGCCTCCGGAAGGACCCAGGGCCGGTGTGTCCACCTCGGGCATTTGGGGCTGGGTCGTTCCCTGTACTGGAGCCGTCCTGGGCGTGGTGGGGTGTTAAGCAGTTGCTGGGCTTTCGCCCAGTAGCTGCCAGTAGAAGCCCTCCATTGTTATCCTCAAAAATGTCTCCAAATGTGGACACATGTCCCCCGAGTACAAGGTTGCCAGATAAAATACAAGTTTCCCAGTTACATTTGCATTCCAGATAAAAAGCTCATAACTTTTTAGTGGAATCATTTTGCAAAGACTGCATTTTTATTTGTTAAGTCAGGAAACCCTACCTGGGGACAGAATCACTCATTCGAGAGCCCCCGTCCTGGCGAGCTGTTGATAACTGTTTAGGAGGCTCAGATGCCGGATGGGGAGGTTGCATCTGGGTGGAACTGGGTTGAGACCACCATGGGTGCCATCTGGGGGCGCACCCAGCAATGGTCAGCCCAGGACTAGGGCCCCCCGTCGAGGCAGAAGCTGGGTTCGTGGTTGGGCCTTCTCAGTGATACACTGAGGGCCGGGCTGGGAGGGGCCACCCTGCTTCCCACACTGGGGGCTGTTGGGGTCAGGGCAGCTTGTGGCTGACCCAGATCAGAGCAGCACACCCCACAGCTCTTCCCCAGGGGGAGCCAGGCCCTCAGTGACGGGGGTTCAGGCCCAGCTTACTCACTTGCAAGAGGAAGGAACCGGGCCAGAGAGAGGCAGTGACTGGCCCCACGTCACACAGCCAGCTCATGGTGGTGCAAAGCTAGGTTCTAGGCCCTCAGGCCAGGACTCCTGGCCCTGGGTGGAGCCTGGAGTGTTCTCTAGGAGCTCCCGGCATTTTCAGACACAGTGAGAGGCACTCAACACCGGCTTCATGCTGAGGCCGGGCCCCCTGCGGTCCTCAGCTGCCCCCTCATTCTACTCCAGGGGAGCCCTGGGCCTCCTTCTGGGGCTGTCCCTGTGATGACCAGATCTTGTTTCTGTCTGATGGGGAGAAGGGACTTGGGGAAGTGGAGACGCACATGGGTTCAGAGCCAGATGGTCTGGGGCTGGAGACTGTCTCTCCCTGACTGTCACCTGAGGCACCCAGGGCCTCAATTTCTTCATCTGTAATATGGGAGTGATGAAAATGGTACCCACTCTGTAGGGCTGTTTTAAGGATTCAGTGGCTTAACAATTATGAGTGCTTAAGACAGTATGTGGCAGGTAGGAAGGTTTACTATTTATCTAACTTTCACCCCTTCTTGTGATGTCAAGCCTCCATCCCTCAGGGAGCTGATTCAGTGGGGCTGTCAGTCACAACCCTCCTCTAAGGCGTATATTGACACAGGCAAGACCAATCACTGTACCCTATTGCCCCGGGAAGTTGCTGGGTTTGTGAGTAAGACCAGCCTGATGAAGGTCTAGTTCAGTCCCTGGATCGAGCCTAACCTGAAGCCTGTGTACTCCCTGGGATTGCCAATATGTAAGACTATAATGCTCTTATTTTGTTTAAACAAGTTTGAATAGAGTTCTGATCCATATCCCTTCTTTGCTCCATAGGACGTGAAGGGTTTCCGCAGAACAGTTCCCTTCTCCCATGGGCTAGGGTCCCCAGTCTTGGTTTTGATCCAGCCCCACACTGGATCACTCTTGCTCACTCAGAGAGGCTGCAATCAGGGCTCACGACAAAAGGAAACAGACTTGTGTAGAGTACCTACCACGGCCCAGATATGGTGCTGGGGCTTTTGTTTATTTACAGCTGAGGTGGCTGTGACTCAGAGAGGTGCAGTGACTTGCCCATGGCCACACAGTAAGGAAGTAGAATCCCTTCCATTTGAACCCAGGCAGCTGACTCCATGGCCACCACCACTCCTCTGACGAGTCCCTGAGATCGCCGGTGGGTATGTGTGTCAGCCTCCGGAAGGACCCAGGGCCGGTGTGTCCACCTCGGGCATTTGGGGCTGGGTCGTTCCCTGTACTGGAGCCGTCCTGGGCGTGGTGGGGTGTTAAGCAGTTGCTGGGCTTTCGCCCAGTAGCTGCCAGTAGAAGCCCTCCATTGTTATCCTCAAAAATGTCTCCAAATGTGGACACATGTCCCCCGAGTACAAGGTTGCCAGATAAAATACAAGTTTCCCAGTTACATTTGCATTCCAGATAAAAAGCTCATAACTTTTTAGTGGAATCATTTTGCAAAGACTGCATTTTTATTTGTTAAGTCAGGAAACCCTACCTGGGGACAGAATCACTCATTCGAGAGCCCCCGTCCTGGCGAGCTGTTGATAACTGTTTAGGAGGCTCAGATGCCGGATGGGGAGGTTGCATCTGGGTGGAACTGGGTTGAGACCACCATGGGTGCCATCTGGGGGCGCACCCAGCAATGGTCAGCCCAGGACTAGGTCCCCCCGTCGAGGCAGAAGCTGGGTTCGTGGTTGGGCCTTCTCAGTGATACACTGAGGGCCGGGCTGGGAGGGGCCACCCTGCTTCCCACACTGGGGGCTGTTGGGGTCAGGGCAGCTTGTGGCTGACCCAGATCAGAGCAGCACACCCCACAGCTCTTCCCCAGGGGGAGCCAGGCCCTCAGTGACGGGGGTTCAGGCCCAGCTTACTCACTTGCAAGAGGAAGGAACCGGGCCAGAGAGAGGCAGTGACTGGCCCCACGTCACACAGCCAGCTCATGGTGGTGCAAAGCTAGGTTCTAGGCCCTCAGGCCAGGACTCCTGGCCCTGGGTGGAGCCTGGAGTGTTCTCTAGGAGCTCCCGGCATTTTCAGACACAGCGAGAGGCACTCAACACCGGGCTTCATGCTGAGGCCGGGCCCCCTGCGGTCCTCAGCTGCCCCCTCATTCTACTCCAGGGGAGCCCTGGGCCTCCTTCTGGGGCTGTCCCTGTGATGACCAGATCTTGTTTCTGTCTGATGGGGAGAAGGGACTTGGGGAAGTGGAGACGCACATGGGTTCAGAGCCAGATGGTCTGGGGCTGGAGACTGTCTCTCCCTGACTGTCACCTGAGGCACCCAGGGCCTCAATTTCTTCATCTGTAATATGGGAGTGATGAAAATGGTACCCACTCTGTAGGGCTGTTTTAAGGATTCAGTGGCTTAACAATTATGAGTGCTTAAGACAGTATGTGGCAGGTAGGAAGGTTTACTATTTATCTAACTTTCACCCCTTCTTGTGATGTCAAGCCTCCATCCCTCAGGGAGCTGATTCAGTGGGGCTGTCAGTCACAACCCTCCTCTAAGGCGTATATTGACACAGGCAAGACCAATCACTGTACCCTATTGCCCCGGGAAGTTGCTGGGTTTGTGAGTAAGACCAGCCTGATGAAGGTCTAGTTCAGTCCCTGGATCGAGCCTAACCTGAAGCCTGTGTACTCCCTGGGATTGCCAATATGTAAGACTATAATGCTCTTATTTTGTTTAAACAAGTTTGAATAGAGTTCTGATCCATATCCCTTCTTTGCTCCATAGGACGTGAAGGGTTTCCGCAGAACAGTTCCCTTCTCCCATGGGCTAGGGTCCCCAGTCTTGGTTTTGATCCAGCCCCACACTGGATCACTCTTGCTCACTCAGAGAGGCTGCAATCAGGGCTCACGACAAAAGGAAACAGACTTGTGTAGAGTACCTACCACGGCCCAGATATGGTGCTGGGGCTTTTGTTTATTTACAGCTGAGGTGGCTGTGACTCAGAGAGGTGCAGTGACTTGCCCATGGCCACACAGTAAGGAAGTAGAATCCCTTCCATTTGAACCCAGGCAGTCTGACTCCAAAGCAGGGGCACTTCTCACGGCACCCAGCGGCTTACTATTGGTATAATATAAAATTCACCATCTAAAAGAGGGGATTTTGAAAGGCAGATATACCAAAAGATGATGCAGAGAATTCACTACTCCCAGTGGGCTGGTGCCTCTGGGGAATGGAGGCCAGGGCTCATTCATGTAACATGTTACGGGGCCCCTACTAGGTGTCTTGGTGGGGTCCAAGGCAGGGCCCAGCATTCAAGATGAGGCCATGATAAGACTCGAGTGAAGAGTTTAAGGTGATGTTCCTTCTTAGGGCTGACCCTGCACAGCCCCCCACCCCAAGGTGACCCCACCCCACATCCCGCACCAGCAGCCTAGCTCGGACACTCTAGTCCCAGCCCAGGTTCAAGATCAGATTGTGCACTTCTTCTGCAGGGGCCATGGGTATCCGATGCCTGGTCAGGGCACTAACGTCCCATGAGAACCCCACCCCAACCCCCGAAAAGATCAAGCAGAATTTAGATAACCTGGCAGACACCCGGTCCAGCCAGGAAAGGAGCTTCCGACACACTGTCCCTGAGGAATGATTGTTGGCAAGGTTTCCAGGGTGGGGGCCACTTGGCACAACACGGCCGAGTCACTAGGGGTCTGGAGGGGAGACTGAGCTCGCGGTACACCAGGTTACCGCCTGTGACAGCGTCCTCAAGGGCAGGGATGCCGCCACCACCAGGGTCCCTCTCCAGGGTGCTGATGTTCCAACTGCGGCTCTCAAGCTGGCCGGCCCCTCCTCAGAGACCTGGGCCCAGCTCTAAGACCCCCTCTAAGCCTCCATGTTGTCGTCATCACCTGCTTCCCGTGCTCCTCCAGCCCCGGGGGTGGTGGCCGCCCTGGGTCACGTTAGCCCACAGTACCTCGTCATCCCCGTGTTGTCTTTTGGGTTCGCAACCCCTGGCCGCCAATCCCATCACAGTATCTCTGAGCAAAGAAGCAGAGTGCTTTCGGTGTCCTTGAGGGAGTCTCGGTGATGCCGGAGGAAAGGGCATCAGCTGGGCAAGGAGCTGAAGACGGTGCAGGCGGAGGCGCCCGCGGGGCTGGAAGCCGTGAGGCTGGGGGGAGCAAGGCATGTTCCAAAGCCGAGGGCGCTGGAGGAGTGAGGGGCGACAGAGCAAGGTGAGGCTGCACGGGTCGGCCCTCGTGGCTGTGGAACAGCCTTGATGAGATCCCGAGGGCACTGCGGAGTGTCAGGTGGCTAAGTGACATGATCCGATTTATTTTCCAAGGGATTGCCTGGAACAGGGAGCCTCCCTTAGTAGAGGAGCCTGCCTCACTGGAGGGGGCAGGAGCCGGAGTAGGTCCATTCCAGGGTGGGTCTCCGCGATGGTGAGGAGCAGTCTGCCTGTGGGAACTCCAGGCTTGTGTTCCTGTAACCCCCGTCTTGGGGCCTTGCTCCTAACTGCGAATATCCCTGGGGATTTGCTGGAGGCCCCGGACATCCCCAGGGCTTATTGCTTTGGGCAGAACCTTGTGAGTCCATCAGTGGTTCTTTCCATGAGATGTCGTAACAAGGAAGAGAACAGTTACTCCTCAGGCTTCTTCTAGGCCCACACCTGTGTCCTTCAAATAATTAAAACAAAAATTTTTAAAAATTTATTTGGCTCTTCATTGCTGGGTGTGGACTTCTCTGGGTGTGGCAAGGTGGGGTTCGTTGTAGTGACTTCTCTGTTAGCGGTGCACAGGCTTTAGGCATGAAGCCTCAGTTATGAGAAGCGCACGGGCTTAGTTGCCCTGCAGCATGCTGGATCTTCCTGGACCAGGGATTGAACCTGTGTCCCCTGAGTTGGCAGGCAGAGTCGTAACGACTGTACCCTCAGGGAAGCTCTTCAAATAGTATTTTTAAGTGTATAAAATAAAGTTCAAGGAGCCTTGAGGACGCCGGTTATACTGAATACAGTTAAGATAAAAAGCATCCAAATTTGTGATATAATAATTCCTGTGCTTGTTAGTGACATATTTAAAAACCAGCTCTAGCAGTCTAATAATGTTAGACTTTCCAAGAAGTGATGAGCGTCGATGATATTTTCAGATGTCGGCAACAGCTATGTGTGACGTGAAGACATCTGCAGTTTCTGAGAGTGAGGAAGTCACAGGCCTTGCTGATACTCCTGTGTCCTTTGCCTACAGTCGTCATGGAAGGAAATGTGAAATTTCAGTTAAAGGTCAGCGTACGTGAAGGTGTCATTTTCCCCCACATCTGTATTAGTCAGCGCTGGCTGCCATAATAAAATACCGTAGACTGAGTGGCTCCAGTCAGTATCAATAGCCTCAGACATGCAGATGACACCACCCTATGTCAGAAAGCAAAGAGGAGCTAAAGAGCCTCTTGATGAAAGTGAAAGAGGAGAGTGAAAAAGCTGGCTTAAAACTCAGCATTCAGAAAACTAAGATCATGGCATCCGGTCCCATCACTTCAAGGCAAATACATGGGGAAACAATGGAAACAGTGACAGACTTGGGCTCCAAAATCACTGAAAATGGTGACTGCAGCTATGAAATTAAAAGACACTTGCTCCTTGGAAGAAAACCTATGACCAACAAGCTAGATAGCATATTAAAAAGCAGAGACATTACTTTGCTGACAAAGGTCCATCTAGTCAAGGCTATGGTTTTTCCAATGGTCATGTATGGATGTGAGAGTTGGACCATAAAGAGAGCTGAGCGCCAAAGGATTAATGCTTTTGAACTACGGTTTTGGAGAAGACTCTTGAGAGTCCTTTGGACTGCAAGGAGATCAAACCAGTCAATTCGAAAGGAAATCAGTCCTGAATATTCATTGGAAGGACTGATGCTGAAGCTGAAGCTCCAGTACTTTGGCCACCTGATGCTAAGAACTGACTCATCAGAAAAGACCCTGATGCTGGGAAAGATTGAAGGCAGGAGGAGAAGGGGACCACAGAAGACGAGATGGCTGGATGGCATCACTGACTCGATGGATATGAGTTTGAGCAAGCTCTGGGAGTTAGTGACAGACAGGGAAGCCTGGCGTGCTGCATTCCATGGGGTCGCAAAGAGTCCGACAGGATGAGTGACTGATCTAGTTGAACTGAATGGCTTCAGTGCCAGATATTTATTTCTCATAGCTCTGGAGGCTGGAAGCCCCTGGTAAGAACCCACTTCCTTGCTGTCAAACAGCTGCTTTATCACTGTGTCCCTAGTAGTAGTTTGTCGCTCAGTCGTGTCCGACTCTTTGCGACCCCGTGGACTGTAGCCTACCAGGCTCCTCCCTCCATGGGATTCTCCAGGCAAGAGTACTGGAGTGGGTTGCCATTTCCTTCTCCAGGGGATCTTCCCGACCCAGGGATCGAACCCAGATCTCCCACATTGCAGGCAGACGCTTTAACCTCTGAGCCACCAGGGAAGCCTACATGGCACTAATCCCATGATAGAGGGTCCTACCCTCTTGACCTTTAACTATAATCATCTCCCACCCTCCTACCCCAGCTTTAAGTATCATCATGTAAGGATATCAGGGGCACACGGACTTTCATCAGAAATAGCATCCAAATTCATAGACCCCCTTTAACCACAATCCTCAAAATAAACTGTTCTAGTGGAAAGGGCCTGTATGTTTATTAGAAATACTTCCTTGAGCTGCTTAGGGTGGAAGGTAGATGCCTGAAGTTTTATGTTCAAGTGGCAGCGACCACTAAACTGCCTGCTTGGGGATGGTGTCCTGTTGACTGGAAGACCCTTCCCTTCGCTGAGCACCCAAATGCACCTGGCTCTGGAGTTAGGCCTGCCTGGGTGTAAACCTCATGGTCTCCCTACTAGCCTCAGTTTACTCATCAATTCGATGGGGGTAATAATCCCTCTGGTGAGTATTTTTGTTTGGTTGGTAGGTTGTGCCAGCTGTGTGTTGAGGTACATGGAATCTTTGATCATCATTGGCACATATGGTGTCTTTTAGATGTGGTATGTGAAATCTAATCCCCTGATTGGGGATTGAACCCCCGCCCCTGCATTGGGAGCACAAAATTTTAGCCAGTGGACCACCAAGGAGGCTGTGTTCATGGGTGATTAACTGGCTCATCTGTGTGACGTGCCACCCAGTGGGCATCCTAGCAGACAGGCATGGTCTAACCCAACATCCACCTTCCTGTCTACCGTCTGTCTCCTGCCTGCCTTAGGGGAACAAGTTTGCACACACTCCAGGTCCATGGGTTGATGGCGCGGACTGTTCCTGACCTGATGATCACAGGTGTGAACATCCGATCCCACCTAAGTTAGTCCCTGTGTTCCATCTCCATTCAGACGGCGACTCAGGCAGGGGCACTTCGTCCACATTGGGAGCTGATGAGAACTTGGGCTCAGGGCTTTCAGTTGACCTGGTGGGTCAGGAACTCTCCTTCCTTGTGGATGGGAAGCTGGGAGAAGGGAAACTTGGAGTTCCTGAGGCTACTGTGGGAGACGACCTGCCTGAGGGCAAAGTCCCCATCAAGGGAAACGACAGGGTGAGATGGAGAGAGGCTATGTATTATGACACATCTGACCTCCTGGGTCCAGCTGTGACCACATGCCTGGGCTCTTAGTTACATGAGCTGATCACCTCCCTTCTTGTTCAAGCCAGTTTAGTGACTTTTCTCTCACTTGCAAGCAGAAGATTCCAGTTGCACAGCAGTAGTCTCCATAAGTGCTACAGTTGACCCTCGAACAACATGGGTTTGACTTTGGTCAATATGCACTTACTGTGCAACTCACGGTTGGATCCCACGATGCAGAACCTGGGATTTTGGGGTGGGATGCAACTGACTGTGAGGTTATAGGCAGATTTTTGATTTCGAGGGGGTCAGCACCAGAAGCCTCTCATTGTTCAAGGGTCACCTATAGTAGTGGTCAGGGTGATGAGGCAGGTGTGATGATGAGCTGCGAAAGACCTTAATTGCTCTGATGGTGAAGGGAAAAGGAATTTTAAATTTTGAGAGAAATGTGGAGAGCTGGAAAGGAGAGGAAGGGGAGATACAAAAAAGTGCTGCTTTTTCTAGAACAAAAAGGTCTAATCTTACCCCCAACACTATTGTGGATTTTAAAAAGAATTGTGCAGTGGAACTTCCCATCCTTCCATAAACATTCGGTGAAAAATATAGGAATCACTAAATGCTTGTAGATGAACCCCAGAGAAGGGGCTGTATTCAGTTACACTTGGTGTCAGAGGTTCCCTTGCTTCCGTTGCGACCCCATGCCAGGGTGTCCAGCTGCAGAGATTGAATCTTGGCTGGTCTAAGCCAAAATGACATTCCTCATCCTCTTCCCACTGATTGCACATGCGCTCTTAGTTTCATGAGCTGATCACCTCCTTGGTCCTGACCTACGAGAAGTAGGTAGGGTTTCCAGAAGCCTTCCATGATGACCTGTGGTCGCATAGATCTTTGTTTTCTTGAATTCCAGTATTCTCTGAGTGTTGCCATCAAATATTTCTGCTTCTGACTGTTCTCTGTCTCTCCCAGCTTGAATTTTCTTGAATTCCACCTACACCCCCTGAAGTGTGCTTGTGTGCACACACACACACACACACACACACCCTTTCAAAACAATGACGGTAACGTTTAGGAACTGTATTTAAAATATTAAACATCCAGGAAGACTCAAGCACTGAAGTATGAATGGCCACTGGACACAGACAACTGGCCGTCTGGTCAATGCCAGCTGCATATCAACCCCAAGGACAGCATGGGCTGGGTCCTGGGGATGCAGTGATAAAGCATGTACATTTATTGCTCTCAGCTCAGGCGGTCTGGCAGCTTCTTTTAGAAAGTGTAGGTAAATCTAGAATATAAGCATCTAGTATTTCCCCTGTAAACCGAGGCTTTGACCTTGGCTGCAGCTCCTGGGAGGAGCTTTCTCCAAACGGATTCAGCTTAGACCGGACCGATTCAGCGGCTCTCTGTTGGCATGGGCATGTGGGTTTTAACAAAGAGGAGGTTGAGAACTCTGCTTTCAGCTATTGATTCAGAAGCAGACTTCAGTCGCCAGACTTTATTCTTGAACTTCCTGCCTGTAATACAACTATTTGACTATCTGAAGGAACCAGATAACTTTTAAAAGGTGCTTCCTTTTGTTCTTTTTTCTTCGCTGCTTAGAAGGTGTGGGTGTCTCAGGGAGGAAGAAACAGGGTGCGTTTCTGAGGAAATATGCCGTAGCAACCAAAGGACCGAACCCCAGGGCCTTTAGAAGACTCAGCAGTGAAGTGAATACCATGATCCTCCTAAATGAACCTCTGCTGACCCTGAAGTCCGCCAGAGGCGGTGGCAACCGATAGATTCCCAGGGTGGTGTGGGCACAGAGCCAGTCTGCTGGATAAAGGGAAGTGGAAAGTGACTTTAGGCCTGCTTGGTGCCTCCGGTTTATAAAGACAGTATCTATTCCCACCCCAAGTCTTTGTGCCACGTGGGCTTACCACAGGACTCTTTCCAACCTCAACTCCAGTACCGTTTGAGACTACAACTCCCAGAAAACCCTAGGCCGGAAGCGGAAGCGTGCCGGTGGATGTGGCAGCACTGTATTCTGGGAAGTGTAGTCTACAGCGGTCCAAGAGCCTCTGTAGAGGCTCTGTAGAGTGATGCGTTCTGGGGAAGGTAGTTTTCAGGTAGCTTGAGAACGGGAAGGTGAAAACCAAGACGACATCATATGAGCAGAAAGCTTCGGCCAGAGATTGGCAATTTTTGGATTTGGAATTACTTTGTACGATTTTTTGTGTTGTTGTTTGTTTTTTGTTTTTGTATCTGTCCAATTCTCCCAACATCCAAGGAGGCTATTTTCACTTCTGGGATGTCAAACTGGTCTGGTTGGTTAATCCTCGCTCAAACTGGTCTGGGTTGGTTAATCCTCGCTCAAAGTCTAGATAGATGCAGGTTTTCTCTCTAGGTCAGGAAGATCCCCTGGCGGAGGGCATGGCAGCCCACTCCAGTATTCTTGCCTGGAGAACCCCATGGACAGAGGGGCCTGGCAGGCCACAGTTCATAGCGTCACAAAGAGTCAGACACAGCTGAGCGACTGAGCACACAAACTAGTGACCAGGCCGCCTGACCTCCTGAGCCTGTTTGCATATCTGTAGAATGAGCGTGTTCAGAGTGCACACTTCACAGGCATACATCAGGCGTTGCTTAACAAACCCCTCTTTTTGAATCATAGCAGCTTACTTAACAAACAGATGTGTTTCATAACAAAGATCAAGAATTCTGCTCCAGGAGAATTCTTTGGGCTTTGTCTTTGGAAGAGGGGATATTCTTTGGATTGTAGCCCAAACTCACAGGGGAAAATGTGAGGAAATATTGTCAGACAGTGGCTCAGCAAGGCTTTGTGGCCTACTAGCCAGGACACAGGGAGAAAGTTTGAAAGTACGACAAGCTTCAGGGGCAAGCATCCTCACAGTGTAAGTGGAAGTATTAATAAATATATCCTTGGTAAAGGGCTATTTAGCAATAACGTTCAGGATTACAAATGCAAATATATGTAAGTAGAGTGATTTATCTTCTAGGTGTATATCCTACAGACCTATTCTATACTCAGAAACTCAAAATGACAGTTTTAAAAATGTTCATTGTGTCACTTTGTTAAAATAAATTATTGGAAATCATCTAGACATCTTTGGATAGAGGACTAGCTGTACAATTTGTATCTATTGGGTACTCTGTTGTCATAAAAAATAATGAGGTGTAATCTCAGTTATGTACTATTTTTGCAAAAAAAAAAAATGTCCTGAAGGATTTGGGGAAATCCAAATTGAGGGATAGTTTGCAAAACTGGCCTGGATACCTAAAAATGTCAAAGTTTTAAAAGACGTGAGAAGCTGGGACTGTTGTAGATTTAGCGACATGACCATAAAGGCAATGGGAAATCCTTCATTGACACCTGAGTATATTAAAAGGCTTTTTAAATTAGATACCTTGGGCAGTGTGATTATAGGCAGTATAGTGCATGACAGCATTGTACTGATACTGTGTTTCCTGAATGTGATCATCATAATGTGGTTATGGAGGAGAATATCTTTCTTCTTAGAAGATCCTCAGTGAAATATTTAGGACTGAAATACTAACTCTTGGATAGCTTAGAAGTAAAAAGATAGAACAAACATGGCCTGCATTAATAATTGTTGCTGTTATGCAGTCACTAAGTCGCATCCAATTCTCTGCAACCCCAGGAACTGCAGCACACCAGTCTTCCCTGTCTTTCACTATCTCCTGGAGTTTGCTCAAACTCATGTCCATTGAGTCAGTGATCTGATTCAACCATCTCGTCCTCTGTCACTCCCTTTTCCTCCTGCCTTCAATCTTTTCCAGCATCAGGAATTTTTCCAGTGAGTCGGATCTTCGCATCAGGTGGTCAAAGTATTGGAGCTTCAGCATCAGTCCTTCCAGTTAATATTCAGGGTTGGTTTCCTTTAGGATTGTTGACTGGTTTGATCTTGCTGTCCAAGAGACTCTCTCAAGAAGTTAAAAATATGATTGTTTATTTTTCCTATTCTTGCAACTTTTTCTTTATAGCATTAAAATATTTCAAAGTAGAAAGTAGGGAGGAAAAAGAAAGAGGAAGCACCATATGTACTGATAGGGGAAAAGCTTCAACAAATGTTGGTGAACTTTTTAAAAAGCAAGATGCAGAGTAATAGATGTAGAGTGCTGCATTTTTGTGAAAGAGCGCAAAGACTGACCCCAGAGGAAAACGGAAGAAAGAGGTGGCAAGGCTGCCTCTGGGAAGGGGAAGTGGGGGCTGAGGGGGCAGGAGCGGGAAGGGATGCTTCTCACATTTAGCTTTCTAGATCTTTTGAATTTTGTATTGCATGTATAATCTATTCAGATTAAAAAAAACAACAACAACAACCTAACAACTTCAGAGAAGATTGTTTCTGGGAAAGCACTTGTGGTCAGAAAACCCCAGACTGGGCTCCCCGATTCCCCAGCTGTAGGCCTGACAGCAAACCCGAAACAGAAGGAAGGAAAACCAGTTACTTTCACATCCTTTCCCACATCTGACTCTCATCACAAGTGAGCCCGGCGGGTTTTATTGGGCCCATTTTACAAAGTAGGAAAACTGAGGCTCGGAGAGTCTTAGCAACTGGTGCAGTCATCTGGTAGGCCACTGCCAGAACTGGGATTGAGACGGAGTCTTTTCCAGTGACCCAGCCTGGCTCCTTCCTCCCTCAGGGTACCTGTCTGAGCCCTGAGGGCTGGGGGTGGCAGGAGAGGGCCCAGGGTGGAGCCTGCATGTCAGCCCAGCTGCCTTCCCATTGCTGCTTTTGTGTGAGGCTCTCCAGGCAGGAAATAGAAGTTGATGCTGGGCGTCCAAAGAATTTACATGTTCATGCATTACTGGTTTGGGGGTTTATTTGGGGGACCTCTGGTAACTCAGCCAAAGAACCTCAAACCTGAGCCCATCTGGGCTGGTTTTCACCATCTCTGTAATCTTAAATCTAAAGTGGTCTTTTTATTTAAAAAAAAATTAAAGTATTAAATGGATGTTGTTACCAATTCAACAGTAATGTATTTAGAGGACAATTTGGTTCTGTCAAAATTTAAAATGCGTGCACACACACACACATATATATGTTATATATGTTATGTATTTTATATGTGTCATATATGTGTGTTATATACTATATATATTTATGTTTTGCCATATGAGCCAGCATTTATGGATGTTGTTTTTCTATGATTATGCTCACTCAGGTGTTCAAACATACACTTGCAAAGATGCATTGCTTATAAAAGAAAGACCCAAAACTGTAAACAGTCCATCAGTAGGCAACCGCTAAACACAGTGGGTCTCCATCCACACAAGGGAATGACAAGTGGCATGGTGATTCAACACAAGACCAAACAAAACAAAGCATCATGAAGCTGGCTGTGTTTCCTGGCCCAGAAAGAGGTCCTCAATATGGTGAGTTAAAAAATGACCTCATTTGGAGGGGGGAGGGGGAAAGCCAGCTGAAAGCATATATACACAGAGCTATATGTGACTGAATAAACATAAAAAACAACTTATAAGATTAGATAACAAATTATTTGACAGAAATGTAAAAATGCTCACTCAGGTGTTCAAACATACCTTGCAAAGATGCATTGCTTATAAAAGAAAGACCCAAAACTGTAAACAGTCCATCAGTAGGCAACCGCTAAACACAGTGGGTCTCCATCCACACAAGGGAATGACAAGTGGCATGGTGATTCAACACAAGACCAAACAAAACAAAGCATCATGAAGCTGGCTGTGTTTCCTGGCCCAGAAAGAGGTCCTCAATATGGTGAGTTAAAAAATGACCTCATTTGGAGGGGGGAGGGGGAAAGCCAGCTGAAAGCATATATACACAGAGCTATATGTGACTGAATAAACATAAAAAACAACTTATAAGATTAGATAACAAATTATTTGACAGAAATGTAAAAATGGCATTTTATTTTCATTGATTAGTGAGGTTGACCTTACTTTTTTTTTTTTTTTTTGAGTTGGCCAATTGCATTTCCTCTTGTGTGAGCTGCTGAAATGTTACTGTCCCTTGCTGTTCGGTCACATACAAATAGTGGGAAATTCTGTACCATGTCTCATAAGAGTTTCTATTCATGCAGCTGGCCAGTGCTTCCTTCACGAGGATTGTTTTGGAAAAGAGGTTTCTGAACTTGAGGTAGAGGGCACTCTCCGTCTTAATGTGACGAATTAGCCTGTGAAATGAAGGGCTCTGGAAGATAAGCTTTCTGCCCAAAGCATGGCTCCTATTTCTTCCTTTAAATTTTAGGGCGTTCTTGGTGCAGCGTTTGACCGTGGGGGTGGTTGGACTGTTTGAAAGAAGGAGCCGTGAGGGGAACTAGAGATTGATGACCCAGGTCAAGACGAGGGTGGGTGAGTAAAGCAGCCTCGGGTCCACCCCGAGAGTGAACATTTCAGGAGCTGGAGAATTTCGGGACACAAAATGGAAGGAGGGGCTCTCTCGGGGGCCCGTCCTGGGTGCTTCACGAACCATCTGTGGTCAGCTACTGCGCTGGGCTGCGGTGGCGCTGAGCATTTCTGGATTCACTGTGGTGGGGGCAGACACAGCTAAGTCTGCCTGCAGGTCAAGGCTACAGAGTTGGGCTCAGCTCCCGAGATGGGGTCCCAGACCCCTTGTGCTGTGCCGTTCGGCATGTTGGGTGATACCAGCATGTTGTCCGGAGGCGTGCAGGGTTAGAGTGTGCTTCGGAGGGGATTCAGAGCAGGTCTCTGGAGAGATGGAGACCGTCCGTGTTTGTCCCTCAGATTTTTTGATTCCCTCTCTGTTCGTGGCAGCAGCGTGGCTGCCGCTCTCTGGACCCACCCCACGCGCAGTCTCTGCCTACTGCCAGCCCTCAGCCCTGCCTCCCGGAGAGGCCTCAGAGATCCCCCTGACGTGGCCGTGGCTAAGCCTCCTCCATGCCAGAGTTGATCCCTGGCCAGGGAACTAACTTCCACGTGCCCCAACTAAAGATCCGCGTGCTGCAACGAAGATCTGGTGCAGCCAACAAAACCCCAGACAAGAGCTGACGCTGGTCAGCCTTTCGCCACCCACCCCGCGTGGTATTTAACACTTGGCATCTCAAGCCTCACTGAATTCTTACCACAAGCTGGGGGCTCTTGTTATTTCTAGGTCGCTGATGAGGAAACAGCCTGTCTGACCACAGAGCTAACAAGGGAGAGTAGGATCTGAACCCAGAACCCCACGACGCCTATCCTCCCTTCTCGTGGCCGTGAGCCTGCTGGGTGCTGGGCACTGGCCCGGGGGCTCCCACAGTCCTCTGTCCCTGGACCTCGGGGCTCCCCAGGGCTGGAGGGTTCTAGAGTGTCTTTAGGATATCAGGGTGGGGTTAAAGCAGGTTTCCTCTCGGCTGGCCGGAGGTTCCAAGAAGCGCTGGGCCAGCGTGGCCCCTTTCTTCCAAGGGGAGGGGCAGGGCGGGTTGGGACACGTCCTCTTTCAGCGCGCTCTCTCTCTCCCTTTCCTCTCTCGCTGCTTCTGACCACTTCCGCTTTGCCCTGGGGTGGAGGCAGCTGTGACCGCACTCATGCAGCTGTCCAGAGAGTGGCCTCAGAGGCTCTCCTGGAAGGGCCCTCCCGCTGGCTGGGGGTCTTCTCTGCCTTCATTTCTGGGGTCCAGCCTTGAGCTCCAGAGCAGTGGAGGGTGGGTGGGCTCCCCAGCACTCCCTTCCAGACCAAACACCCTGACCCAGGGCTGCCCACCCTCCCTCAGGCTCTGCCTGGGCTGGAGCCGCTCCAAGCAGCTTCCGTGGAGGATATAGCCCAAGTCCAGGACCCCTGCCCGGCGACCAGATATCCCCGCCACCCGAGGGATACCCACGGAGGTGAAGGCGCAGTACCAGGCTCTCCAGCAGTGAAGGCCGCCCCCCGAGGCAGAGGCGATGCGGCCTAGGAAGACAGTGGGCCCAGACACAGGCCTGGCTTGGCCACTTGTTAGCTGGGGGCCTGGGGCAGGCTGCTTTTCTTCTTGGAAACTCAGTTTCCGCATCTGTGCAATGGGCATAAATAATACCTTCAAGGGTTGTAGTAGGAAGTAAATGAGGCACTACGTGTACAGTGCTAAGTACAGAGCCTGGTACACAGCAGGCTCTTAATAATGGTATCAGCTATTAACAGGCAGAGAAAGGTCGACCTCCTTGACTGTGGCCTACCAGCCTCCTATGTGCATGGAAATTTCCAGGCAAGAATACCGCAGTGGGTTGCCATTTCCTACTTCAGGGGATCGCTGCGGGCAGATTCTTTACCATCTGAGCCACTAGGGAAGCCCCATTATTAGGCAGAGCCTGCAGCTGGCCTGATTCTCTCAGGATGGCCCCCACCCTACTAGTCACAGCCGTGGGCCCGGTTCGTGGCCTCCACCTGGTCTCCACTCCCACCCGAGCAGCTGCCCGGGCCTCCTTCCCAGAGCTGGTACAGCCTCAAGCTCAGGTCCACAAGGAGGACGCCTCTCTCTGGTTGGTAGCGTCTCAGCCCCACCTAATCAGTCTGGAAAAAGATCAGTGTGAGTTATTGTTGGGGTGTCCAGCCCAGTGTTGTGCCAAAGCCTGGGGTCTACCTTAATTCTTTGTTTATTTACGGCTGCGCTGAGTCTTTGTTGTCTCGTGCTGCTTTCTGGAGTGTGGAGAGCAGGAGCCGCTCTCCATCGCAGTGCGGGGGCTTCTCGCGGCGGGGGCCTCTCTCGTTGCAGAGCATGGGCTAGAGCGTGAGCTCAGTAGCTCGGACGCACGGGCTTAGTTGCTCGTGGCATGTGGGCTGTTCCCGGACCAGGAACCAACCTGTGCCCTCTGCATTAGCAGGCAGATTCTTAACCCCTGGACCACCAGGGAAGACCTGTGTTAATTCTTGTGGGAAGATTTGCAAAACATAAAATCGGCGTCTTAACCGTTGTTAGTACAGCTCTGTGGCATCGCGTGCATTCACACGGCTCTGCGGGCATCACTAGTGCCCGTCTCTAGACCTTTTTATTTTTTTTTTAAATCTTCCCTGATTTAGACTCCACCCCCATGAAGCGCTAACCCCCAGCCCCCTCTCCCAGCTCCTGGCACCCACCCTTCTGTGTTCTGTCTGTACGAATCTAATTGTTCTACGTGCCGCATAGAGGTGGAATCACACAGTATTTTGTCTTTTGCAACTGGCTTATTTCAATTGCCATAATGTCCTCAAGGTTCATCCGTGGTGTGGCAGGTGTCAGAATTTCTCTCCTTTTTGTGGTTGGAGAACATTTCTAAAATACATTTTTTTTAAAGAGTGATTTGTTTTGTTTTTGGCTGTGCGCGGGTCTTGGTCGCCGCGTGCGGGTTTCTCTAGCTGTGGCAGCGGGGCCTCCTCTTTGTGGCGGTGTGTGAATGGCTCAGCGCAGTGGCCTCTGCTGTGTAGCATGTGAGCTTCAGAAGCTGCAGTGCGTGGGCCCAGTGGTTGTGGTACACAGGCTTAGTTACTGTGAGGCATGTGGGGTCCTCCCAGGCCAGGGATGGAACCTGTTTCCCTTGCATTGCAAGGCGAATTCCTAACCACTGGACCCCCAGGGGAGCCCTGGATGATGCTCAGGTTATCTCTAGACCACATTTTGCTTATCCCCTCAGTCATCAGCTGCCCCTTGGGTTGCTTCTGCATCTTGGCTAATTGTGAATAATACTGCTATGCTGCTGGGCAAATATTTGTTCTTAATCCCATTTTGATTTTTTGGGTGTATACTTAGAAGTAGAATGGCCAGGACATATGGTATTGATTTTTTTCTCTTTTTTGAGAAGTTGCCCAAAGTCTTGAGGTGTTCATTCAGACCCAGTCACCGGGGAGGCCCCTCTAGCTGTACTGAGGACAGAGGGTGGACTCAGGAGGAGTCTGATGAGGTGGATACCAGCCCTGACTCTGCCGCTCACCAGGGCTGTGGCCTTGGGCAGGTCCCTTGCGCTCTGCGCCTCAGTTTCCTCCACTGTAGCATGGGATGTGCGGTGCTGCCTCGTGGGCTGCGATGGTGGCTAGAGGATTCACTGGGAATGGTGCCTGGCTCCCGGGAAGTGCCAGTGACTGTCCGCTCTGGCTACTGGTGCAGCTGTGTGCTTGCTGAGACCCAGCCCCGCAGGCTCACTGCTTCCGCAGCACTGCACCAGCCTGGATCCTCTGTGGGGCATCCCTTGGGGGGATGCTCTGTCTTTCCCCCGGACTCAGGTTTCTTTTTCCAGGTTCCTGGCTTCTCTCTTCATTTGGACGGAGTCCCTGTCTCCCTGGCCGTGGCTTAACCCTTTGAAGACGAAAGCCAGAAAGCAGTGCCTTGGCCCACGTGTGGGAGAGCCTGAGCCAGGACCGGAGGGGACGCTGCGCTGGCGAACGCGGGCCCTGGCGCAGGTGAGGAGGAGCCCTCTTCTCTTCCCTTTGACCTGGACCGTATCCTTCTCCATGCCCGGGTCCAGTCGGAGCCCTGAGTCTGGGAGGGGACGAGGGATCTGGGAGGATGAATGAAGACAGGCCACAGCCAGGGTGGCAGGGACGGGAAGAGGCGCTCAGGACGTGAAAGGAGCACTGGTTTGGAGCCTCACCCTGAGGAGCATTAGCTGGGGGCTTGGGTGGTGGGCAGCGGCAGGGAGAGGAGGCGGTCGGGGCCGGGAGGCTACACTGGCATGAGGGCGCTGCCGGGCCAGCAGGCCTGCACTGGGCCCCCTCATGGCCCCGCTGACCCGCGTGATTCCAGGAGGAAGGGGTGGCCAGACCTGGCAGGCTGAGGACTTTGGTCCTTGGAGACCTGGCCTGGGAGTTGACTCAGGGAAGCCAGGTCCTGGGGACGCCCCTGCAGGTTTGCCGCACCCACCTGTAGTAGGGAGGAGCAGAGAAGCCTCTGCAGCAGCCTGCCTGCCCCTTCCCCCGTTGCCTCCCTGGCATTCTCTCTCCTCTCTGTCCTTGCCTTTCGCCTCCTCCCGGGGTTGGGGAGGTACTGTGGAAATTCCCAAGCAGTGCACCCACAGTTTATCTGCATCAAGGACCTGTTAAGAAGTCAGCACTCAGGACTGGCTTCAGTGAGTGGCTCTATGCACAGCCCTCTGGCAGATCTCACTAATGGGGACCCCGCCCCCTCCACACACTTTTCGCTAGCTTTGTCAAAACCAGACCTATCTTAAATACTTGCAGAAATCCCCAAAGGGAATTACTAATATAAAGCAAGTATTACTAATACGTGCTCTGGGGTAGTAAATAGAATATGCCATGAAGATTAAGCAGAATAATATGTAGAAGCTGCCTAGTTACTGCATTGTAGTTTTTTTTTTTAATTAGTTATTTTAAAAAATAATTATGTGTAAAAGGGGAATGTTTTTTTAAAAAATGTTTATTGAACACCTACTCTATCCCAGCTACACTGACTGCAGCACGTGCACTCTGCCCTGAGAGCTGAGCTGACTTTCCAGCCTGGCTCAGCAGTGGTGACGCCCCGTCAAGGTCATCTCCCTGGAGGAGGAAAGAATCAGCTGTGCGTCCTCAGGCAGAGTGCCTGGCCTCTCTGAGCCCCTGTTTCCTGATCTGTAAAAGTGAGGCTGGAAAAGCCCTCTCCCGCTTCTCGTGGGTTGGGGGTCAGTCTTGGCAAAAGTTGGAAGGTACTGTCCTGCCAAGCAGGGAGGTGGGCATCCAAGGGAGACCAGCCTGGCCTGAGCCTGTAACTGGAGCACCTGCCCTCAAGCTCCTGAAGCTGTGTCTGCAAGCTCAGAGCATACCCCTCAAGGACACTAAGATGGGGCTCTCCTCTGGAGTTCCAGCCTGTCTGGAAAACAATGTTCCTCCGAATCCATGGAAAGACAGTCATTCCCCTGGTCTCCCAGGTGAGGGCGTGGTGATGCCCCTAGTCATCCCAGTGCTACCCTGACTCCAAGGTGGTCCATGGAGTTTGTTTCCATGGAGACCAGGAAAGGAGACAGCAGTCCTGGAAGGAAAGGTGAGCTTTTTGTTTAAGTTTTCAGAGGTTGAGGAGGGTGGTGCTCAGTTGAGTGGTGGAGCCCCCGTTGTTCCATCAGGGTGAAGTGTCGGGTGGCCAAGTCCAGGACCTTTGGGGAGGCCGGGTGGATGGCAGCTTTGTCTCTGGAGGGCCCAGCAGATAGCTCATTGCCGCCTGTCCTGCCTTTCAGACAGAGCTTGGTGGGGTGGGCGTGATGGGCCGTGTTCTTCCCATCTGCATTATTGCTGCCCGAGTTCAGCATGCTATGTGTAAGTCATCAACCTTAGTGAGTGTAAGATTATCACCTTTAATGCTCCTAGCAAAACTGTGAGGCAATTACTATTGCCATCCCCATTTTACAGATGATGAAACTGAGGCACAGAGGGGTTTGTGCCTTCTTGGGTATTGCGCCCAAGTTTACACAGGGGAGGAATAGAGCCTGAAGTCCAGCCCAGGTCATCTGAAGCCAGAGCCGGTGACCAGGCCATACACTGCCATGGGCCAGAGGAGGGACAGCAGAAAGCTGAGGCAGGGAAAGAAGAAAGGTAAGTCCTAGCACCCAGGTCTCACCCGAATCTCTTGTTAATACTGGTGTTGAAGAGTCACCGACTTCATGAAGGGGTGTCGTGGCTCTCATAGACGAGGCCCTGGGAGTGCAGGGAGGCTCAGTGAGTCGCCCAAGCAAGGGAGCTGCAATCTGAACCAGATGTGTGGCTTGTTCAGTGACCACCCCCCGCCACTTCCCCCTATCCCACCATTTTGTCTTGCTTCTATGACCATCTGTACCAAATCTAATCCTTCTTGGAAACCCTGGACCTGGAGCAGACAACCAGGAATCTACACATGTTTTCTGAGATCACGTACAAGATCCCAGATCCCACTCGCTGCCTCTTTGGGTGAGGAAGAGGAATGGTGGTAGGAAGTGTAGTGACCTCGTATCTTTGGCACCTGGATGTTTCCCTGAGCCTGAACTCTGCTGAAATGGAGAGTTTTGAAATGACAGTCACATTGGAGTATTGCGTCTTTACTTATGTGGGAGTCAAAGAAAAAGGAAATCTCTAGGAGGGACCTGAATTGAAAATTCTGTCCACCCACCCATCCGTCCTTCCTTCCAGTCTCCAGCCATCCATCACCCATCCACCCACTCACCCACATCCATCACCCATCCACCCACTCACCCATCCTTCCATCTCTCTTCCCAGCCACCCACCTGTCCTTTCTTCCATTTATCCATCCATTCACCCACCCATCCACTGACTCATCCACCCACTCACCCATCCTTCTATCTATCCATCCATCCACCCACCCTCCAACCCGCCTTCCTCCCACCCACACATTCATCCAACCAGTCACCCATCCTTCTATCCATGCATCCATGCACCCACCCGTCCACCCACTCATCCATCTTTCCATCTGTCCCCCACCCATCATCCATCTATCCATCCTTTTACAAATCTTTATTACTAATCCATTGCTTCTTGACTCCAAAACGTTGTGGTGTAAACAACAACAGTAGTTTATTGTCTCATGGTTTCCGAGAGTCAGGAATTCAGGAGCGGCTGTCTAGTTGGTGCTTGCTGTTGGTGAGAAGCCTCAATCCCTCTCCACAGGAACCTCTCCAGGGGCTCCTTGAGTGTCTTTACAATGTAGTGGCTGGGCCCGAGAGAGTGGCCCAAGGGAGCACACCAAAAGCCATGCCCTCATAACCTAGCTTCACACGTCACACACTGTCCCTCCCACGGGATTCTGCTAAGGCAGAGGAGCCCTTGTTCAGTGTTGGGGGAGATGTCATAAGGTCACAAATCCAGGAGATGGAGGTCAGGAGGAGCCGTCTTGGAGGTTGGCCACCACCATCCATCTATCCATCCATCAGGTTTTATTGAGATATAATTCACATACTGTACCATTCACCCGTTTGGAGTGTATATTTGGTGGTTTTAGTGTATTCACGGGCTTGTAAAACCATCACCACAATGGATTTTAGAACGTTTTTAATCACCCCAAACAGAAAGCCCACACCCACTGCACTCATTTGCCATTTCCCCTTTTCCCCAGCCACCCTCAATCACAAATTCACCCTCCGTGTTCGTAGATTCGCTTATTCTAGCTGTTTCATGTGAATGGAATCACACACTAGGTGGTCTTTTATGACTGACTTTCACTTCACATGATGTTTTCAAGGTCTGTTCATGTTGTAGTATGTATACTGATACATACATTCTTTTTTTTTGCTGAAAATATTCCATCATATGGATATTCCACGATTTGTTTATCCATTCATTCACTGATGGACATCTGAGTCGTTTCCAACTTTCGTCTATTATGAATAATGCTGATATTAACGTCATGTACCAGTTTGTGTGTGAACATACATTTTCAGTTCTCTTGGGTATCCACCTGGGCGTGGAATTGCTGAGTCATATAGTGACTCTATTTTTAACCTTTTGAGGAACTGCCAGACTGTTTTCCAAAGCAGCTACACTATGTTACATTCCCGCCAGCTGTGTATGAGGGTTCTAATTGCTCCCTCTTCCTTGCCAACACTTGTTATTGTCTTTTATACATCCGCAGTCCTAGTGTGTATGAAGTGGTATCTCAAGTGGTTTCACTTTGCATGTCCCAAATGGCTAACGATGAAGAGCATCTTTTCATGCTCTTATCAGCCATTTCACCCTCCGTGTTCGTAGATTCGCTTATTCTAGCTGTTTCATGTGAATGGAATCACACACTAGGTGGTCTTTTATGACTGACTTTCACTTCACATGATGTTTTCAAGGTTTGTTCATGTTGTAGTATGTATACTGATACATACATTCTTTTTTTTTGCTGAAAATATTCCATCATATGGATATTCCACGATTTGTTTATCCATTCATTCACTGATGGACATCTGAGTCGTTTCCAACTTTCGTCTATTATGAATAATGCTGATATTAACGTCATGTACCAGTTTGTGTGTGAACATACATTTTCAGTTCTCTTGGGTATCCACCTGGGCGTGGAATTGCTGAGTCATATAGTGACTCTATTTTTAACCTTTTGAGGAACTGCCAGACTGTTTTCCAAAGCAGCTACACTATGTTACATTCCCGCCAGCTGTGTATGAGGGTTCTAATTGCTCCCTCTTCCTTGCCAACACTTGTTATTGTCTTTTATACATCCGCAGTCCTAGTGTGTATGAAGTGGTATCTCAAGTGGTTTCACTTTGCATGTCCCAAATGGCTAACGATGAAGAGCATCTTTTCATGCTCTTATCAGCCATTTGTATATCTTCTTGGGAAAAAATGTGTATTTGAATTTTTTTGCTCGTTTTTAAATTGGGTTCAGTTCAGTTCAGTTGCTTAGTCACATCCGACTCTTCTTGACCCCATGGACCGCAGCACACCAGGCCTCCATGTCCATCACCAACTCCCAGAGTTTACTTAAACTCATCTCCATAGAGTTGGTGTTGCCATCCAACCATTGCCTCCTCTGTCATCTTCTCCTCCTGCCTTCAATCTTTTCCAGCATCAGGGTCTTTTCAAATGAGTCAGCTTTTTGCATCAGGTGGCGAAAGTGTTAGAGTTTCAGCTTCAACATCAGTCCTTCCGATGAACACTCAGGACTGATCCCCTTTAGGATGGACTGGTTGGATCTCCTTGCAGTCCA
>SJYC01121156.1:0-12353 GCA_006408675.1 Madoqua kirkii
TTTTTTTTTTTTTTCTATTTTTTTTGCATTAATCGCTGAGGAAGTCTTTCTTATCTCTCTTTGCTATTCTTTGGAACTCTGCATTCAGAAGGGAATATCTTTCTTTTTCTGCTTTGCTTTTCACTTCTCTTCTTTTCACAGCTATTTGTAAGGCCTCCTTAGATAGCCATTTTGCTTTTTTGCATTTCTTTTCCATGAGGATGGTCTTGATCCCTGTCTCCTGTACAGTGTCACAAACCTCCATCCATAGTTCATCAGGCACTCTGTCTATCAGATCTAGGCCCTTAAATCTATTTCTCACTTCCACTGTATAATCATAAGGGATTTGATTTAGGTCATACCTGGATGGTCTAGTGGTTTCCCCCAGTTTCTTCAATTTAAGTCTGAATTTGGCAATAAGGAGGATGAATCTGTATTCATGTAGTAATTTACTCAACTACATCAGGGATTAAAACCCATTACTAAAGTAAAAACCTAAATAGAGAGTTTTGAAGACCTCTGCTTAATTAGGATGTAGAAAATCATGTAATCCTGGAACATGATAACAAGAGAACTCCAGAAAAGCAAAAATATACTTTTATAACATCCTGGATAATGCTGGATGAGTGGAATTTCAAAGAAAACCAAGCCCTTTGTAGCTGAACAAAGAGACAGAGCAGCATCCTTTCCTGAAGGTGGCAGAGAGAGAAGCAGGCCTCCCATAGATAACAAGGTCTGGGGAGGACAAGGAGAAATTAGGGGAGCCTTAGATAACAATGTAGGCTAGCAGGCCATGTTGGGATCTGGAAGAGCCCCAAAGGCAGAAACACATCACTCAGTCCAAGAATTCTCCCATTCTACCAAAAATTATGCCAAGAACGTGGCAGTTATGTGTTGTTCTGCACATTTTCATGTTCTGGCAACTTAAGTTTCACTCAGCCATGGTGAAGAGAGCTTGGAAAACTGGAGCACTGAATGGCGAGACCCAGGGCGTTATACCTCAGTAGCAGGACAAATCTACTACTCCTAGAATAATGTCTAGGCAGGAATTACAATAACAAAGGATTAAAAATTAGCCTTGAAAAGATTGAGCTGCTCTCTCTACTCCCAGCAACTGAACTCACTGCCCAACAACATAATAAAGGTCATATATAAAAAGCTTATGGGGCTTCCCTCATAGCTCAGTTGGTAAAGAATCCTCCAGCAATGCAGGAGACCCTGGTTCAATTCCTGGGTCAGGATGATTGCCTGGAGAAGGGATAGGCTACTTACTCCAGTATTCTTGGGTGTCCCTTGTGGCTCAGCTGGTAAAGAATCCACCAGTAATTCGGAAAACCTGGGTTCAATCCCTGGGTTGGGAAGATCCCCTGGAGAAAGGAAAGGCTACTCACTTCAGTATTCTGGCCTGGAGAATTCCATGGACTATACAGTCCCTGGGGTCGCAGAGAGTCGGACACCACTGAGCGACTTTCACTTTTTTTTTTTTTTTTCCATGAAAAGCTTACAGTGGCATTCATACTCAATGGTGAAAGACTGAAGGGTTTCCCTTCAAGATCAGAAAAAAGGCAAAGATGGCTGCTTTTACCACTTCTAAATAAACAGAGTCTGCAAATTCTAGTCAGAGCCATTAGTCAAGAGAATGAAATAAAAGACATCTCAGTCAGAAAGGAAAAAGATATACAAATAAGCAACAAGCACATGAAGAGATGCTCAACATCACTAATTACTAGGGAAATGCAAATCAAAACCAAAATGAGATGCCATCTCACATCCCTAGGAGGACTCTATCACAAAACAGAAAATACTGTGGTGACGAGGATATGCAGAAATTAGAATCGGTATGTACTCTTGGTAAGAATGTAAAATGGCACAGCTGCTGTGAAATACAGTATTTTGTTCTCAAAAAATTAAAAATAGAATTCTTGCAGGATTCAGCAAATCCAATTTTGGGTATATTTCTCTAAGAGTTGAAAGCAAAGTCTTAAATACCTGTACACCCATTAGTCACAATAGCTAATATGTGGAAGCAACCCAACTGTGTGTCAATGGATGAATGGATAAGCAAATTGTGGAGAAGGAAATTGTACATTGTGCTACAGTATGGATGAACACTGAGGACATTATGCTAAGTGAAACAAGCCAGTCACAAAAGGACAAATATTGCATGATTCCACTGATATGAGCTATTTAGAGGAGTAAAGATTGTAGACAGAGAAAGTAGAATGGTTGCAGGGACAGCGGAAGGGAGAATGCAGAGTTATAGTTTGAGTGGCACAGAGTTTCTGTTTTAATACATGAAGCTAGTTCTTGAGACAGTGGACATGGTTGTACAATGTTCTGAATGTATTTAATACCATTGAACTGTACATTCAAAAATGGTTGAGATGGTAAATTTTCTAACATGTGTACTATACTGCAATTTAAAAAATTGAAAAGAAAAAATCATCATGAATAAAGAAAAAACAGAACTGTGACAGATTTTTAAGCATAGACCCATGATCTGTAAAGAACCTAAACATATTCACATGTTGCATGCATCCTAAGTCACTTCAGTCAAGTCCAACTCTTTTTGACCCCATAGACTGTAGCCCACCAGGCTCCTCTGTCCATGGGATTCTCCAGGCAAGAATACTGGAGGGGGTTGCCATGCCCTCCTCCAGGGATTCTCCTGACCCAGGAATCTAACCCGTCCATGCCTCTCATGTCTCCTGCAGTGGCAGGTGGGTTCGTTACCACTAGCACTATCCGGGAAGCCTATACATGTGTGGTAAGTCACTTCAGTCGGGTCTGACTCTTTGAGACCCCGTGGACTGCCAGGTTCCTCTGTCCATGGGATTCTCCAGGCAAGAATATTGGAGTGGGTTATAATGCCCTTCTCTAGGAGATCTTCCTGACCCAGGGATCAAACCCATGTCTCTTACGTCTCTTGTATTGGCAAAAGGGTTCTTTACCAGCAGCGCCATCTGGTAAACCCCAGGGAAACCTACACTCATTACTATATGATAGGTAACTAATAAAAACTTGTTGTATATCAGAAGGAACCATACTCAGTACGGTTGTGATGGGAAAGAATCCATCAAGAAGAGAGAGAGAGAGAGAGTGGATACATGTATAAATAGAACTGATTCACTCAGATACACACCTGAAAATAATACAACATTGTAAATCAACTATACTCCAATAAAAATATTTTTTTAAAAGAACCAAAACACATGGAAAAATAGCTCAACAGTCAATAGAAGTAAACAAAAGTGTCAGGAATCTAATGATTAAACACCACCTTATTCTCTTCTGTAAAATTAAACTGAAAATTTATAATATCTGAATAGGAAATCTAAATATTTGGAAACTAGCTTTCATTATTATTCAGGTTTGTGTTAAGATTTGATAAAAACCTAGCTTTATAAAACTATAGGTTTATAAAGCATAGTGTTGATGGGTTATGAAGCTAAAAAATAATTCCAAATTCTTTTCCCCAAATTGAGATGAATTTACTAAATGATGGTGAGTAAGGCTGAGTTTAGGGTCTTCCCAAGTGGCTCAGTGGTAAAGAATCTGACTGCAATGCAGGAGATCCAGGTTTGATCCTGGATCAGGAAGATCCACTGGAAAAGGAAATGGCAACCCATGTCAATGTTCTTGCCTGGGAAATCCCATGGACAGAGGAGCCTGGTGGGCTACAGTCCATGGGGTCACGGAAGAGTGGGACACTACTTAGCAACTAAAAAACAACAACAAAGGATGCTCCTGCTGCTGCTGCTAAGTTGCTTCAGTCATGTTCGACTCTGTGCGACCCCATAGACTGCAGCCCACCAGGCTCCCCAGTCCCTGGGATTCTCCAGGCAAGAACACTGGAGTGGGTTGCCATTTCCTTCTCCAATGCATGGAAGTGAAAAGAGAAAGTGAAGCCGCTCAGTCGTGTCCGACTGCAGCCTACCAGGCTCCTCCATGCATGGGATTTTCCAGGCAAGAGTGCTGGAGTGGGGTACCATTCCCTTCTCCGAACAAAGGATGAATTTTACTTAATTTGAATGCAGACTTGTATCACTTCACACTAGAATGCATTTTGTTGACACTGCTAGTCCTTAAAATTAACTTACAAAGTAAAATCCGCTTTGTATATCAAGGATTTTGATATGTTGTATCTGGAGATAATATGCAGACACAACTCAGGAAGGGTGCTGACTCTCTTACTCCTCACTGTGTTTCTAGTAGACATCTAGCCCACTCCTATTACAGAACTTTGTCTTCTTCTAAAAGGGCTCATCATTTTTCATGTCTTAATAAACATCACTTTCTCAGTCTGTCCTAAGAACTATACCTTTCAACTTTGATTGTCTAATCAGTATCATGTTACAAAATCACAGAGTATATCAGGTTATGTGTTATGCTTTTGCTGTTTTTTAACTCATATATGGAGATGAGTTAAGGAAGAAAAGTACTGAATGAAATAGCTGGTTCATAAACAGTACACAAAAATGACTAACAACCATGATAAAATGTTTACATCCCTAATAGTCAAGGGAATGCAAAGAAAAAAATTAGATATTTTTACCAATGTCAGAGAGTTAAAAAAAAAATTATGAAAGCTGCTTGAGTTTTTGTGAGATGGGCCCCTTATATACTACTGGGAGTGAGGGGTCTAGTTTTGTGTAAACCTTTTAAGAATCAGTTGGGAAATATCTTGCAGCATTTTAACAAATATCTCTAAAAATATTTATTTCCTTAATATCCATTTGGCTTGGTACTTATATTTGGGGGCATTTGTTCTGAGAAAATTAAACAAAAGCATTGATAAGTTCATCATAATATAGCTTTTATAAAAGCAAAGACTGAAAACAATTTAAACCCTTCATACTCAAAATTGTCTTCCAAAAAGCACCTGTAACTAACCTTGTCTTCTCATCTTTTGTCTTCTAGAACTTAGGCACTCTGGTAACGTGTTGCTGTCTGATACTGTTGCCCCACAAAAATTATTCAGTTATTTTTTCTCTGTGCCTTCTGGTTATCTTTCTCACTCAACAGATCATAAGCAATTTGAAGGTGAGATCTTTGTACTTCTCCCCTCACAAGATCTAATAGAGAGCAATCAGAACCCTCTGTAGGACCCATACAACCCTGATCATATTCATTTCCATTCTTCATTTCAGTGGCACAAGGCCAGTAGAGCCCCCAGACCTCCTCCAGGGCCTATGGTGGGAAATGTAGAGGGCTCTGCTTCCCAGGTGGGCGAGTGGTAAAGAGCCAGCCTGACAATGCAGGACACCTAAGGGACTCAAGTTCCATCCCTGGTTTGGGAAGATGTCCTGGAGGAGGCCACGGCAATCCACTCCAGTACCCTGCTTGGAAAATCCCCAAGGTTTTCCAGAGGAGCTTGGCAGGGTCCAGAGTCACAAAGAATCAGACATGACAGAGTAACCAAGCATCCATACACTGCTGGCTGGGAAGGGGCTCACCACATCTGATGAGCACGGTGCAAGTGGGCTCTACGGGGAGTCAGCAGCTCATGCACGGTGGCTGTGTCATCCCTTGTCCTTGTGGTGGAGTGCAGGAATGCCCCATAGCCTGACTCTATCACCCAGCCTGGAGTGTCCCCAGCTTATAGACACTAGTGCCTACAGTCCATCAAGAAAAGAGCCAGTTGACCCCAGTGTCAGTAGCTCCTATTTTTCATCTTCAGATTTTTATTTAATTTATTTGGTTGCATTGGATAAATAAATTATTTACTTTATGTATTTGGCTTGTTGCAGCTCATGGGCTTAATTGCTTCCCAGCATGTGGGCTGTGAGTTTCCCGACCAGGGAACCCATGTCCCCTGCATCGCAAGGTGGATTCCTAACCACTGGACCACCAGGGAAGTCCCAGCTTGTTTAGATCTTTATCTTCTTGCTTCTCTGGACTGTGAGCTTCTGGAAAGCAGGAGTTAGATCTTCATGATTATATCTTCTATACGTAGAGCAGTGTGGTCTAAAGGGGGAGCTGAAGATCTATTAAATTCATTTAATCAGAGCTACCAGGGCAGCACATGGGGCCATCAAGTCAGGAACATGAGACAGGAGAGGAGGGTACAAGATAGGAGAAGACACAGTGGAAATGGGAAAAAATAATTTCCAACAGATGTTATTCTTAGACTGATGAGAAAACATGCATTTAGGCAAAGCAAAACCGTAAGAGGAAGTCTAAGAAGTCTAAGAGGAGTTATTAAAGAGGTCACACAGGAAATTATTTGAAATGGAACAGGATTAAGAAAAGTTTGCTTGCTAAGGATGAGAGGGAGTAGGAGAGAGGAAAGTAAAAAATGCCAGTCTGGGTGTTGACAACACAGATCTCTCTGAGCCAAAGCTGAGGTCAACTAAAGACAACAACAGCAAACCCTTCTATCCTAGAAAAGCAAGAGAAACTTCAGCTACATTTAAAAAAAATCATTATTTTGTACAACACTAGAATGCACTCTAGAATGTGCGAAGTATTTGAATTTTGCCAAGAATGCGACAAGCTGAGACTAGGACAAAGTCAGTTGCCCTTGATGAGCTACAACTGTATTTTTTCATTCCCAAATCTTCATTCTTAAACTTACTGACCCACGGAATAAAATATGGAGAAACATAGACAGTTTCATGGGAGACTGAGTGGAGCTCTCATCATACTCCAAGACTCAGTGGTTCAGATGTAAAAGTGAGACAAAGAAGCCTCAATTGCCCTGCATTCTCAGAACTGCCAGCTCTGGACACACGTGTGGTAGGGCTTATTGAGCAAGCTCCCCTCAGTTCTGCTCCCTTTACTGAAACTCTTTCCTGCCCTGCTCCTCCGCAGTCAAGACAGGCAGAAACCCTGGAGTGGGGATGCAGGGGGAGAATGGTGTCAGAAGAGAAAAGAGGAGCGTCTGGCTCTAAGTCCACCATTTGGTGTGGACAGCTGGACTTTACGCAATCCTCTCCCTGGGATGTTGACACAGCAAACCAGATAGGGGATGCTCTGGGGAAGGGGTTCAGTCCACCACCTGTCTCTGTAAGTGGAGTAGTGCTGGAACACAGCAATGCTCATTTATTTTCACATCTTTGATGGGTGCTTTCTGAACACTGGGCTTCCCTAGTGGTTCAGATGGTAAGGAATCTGTCTGCAATGGCAGGAGTCCCAGGTTTGACTCCTGAGTTGGGAAGATCCCCTGGAGAAGGGAAAGGCTACCCACTCCAGTATTCTTGCCTGGAGAATTCCATGGACAGAGGAGCCTGGTGAGCTACAGTTCATGAGGTCGCAAAGAGTCTGACACAACTGAGCAACTAACACTTTTCTCACTACAATGGTGGAGTTGAAAACTCTAAGCAGAAACTCTATGGCTCACAAAGTTGAAAAATGTTTATTCTCTGGCCCTTTACAGAAAAAGTCTGCTGACCCCTGTTCTGGGAGAGTCACATACAGGGGGTGACTGGGAAAGGGGAGACTGGCTCCCACTTGGGTTGGATGCCTGCTGATGCTGCTGGCACCTGTCTGAATAGGAAAGGAGGAGTTGAAGAAAATGGTGGAGGGTTGATAGGTATGGCCAAGCACTAACTTCGTGGCCTGGTGAGAATGGGAGAGTTTCCCATGGATCAGGTGGAATGATGGAAGACTGTGGAGTTGAAGGCATCCTGGCCCAATCTAAGGGCTCTTTCATCTGGCAAGAGCAGGTGGAGTATCCCACCATAGGTGTTACTGGAAAACGATGAATGACCTCAGGAATGTGTGCACTGGGAAGGCCCCTTTCATCCAGCGAGGCTCCTCAAAGAACTCATACACACATGCCTGGGGAGCTAACTTTGCACATCTATGCATGGGCCCTGGTGGTCGCCGAGCACTCAGCAAGCAAGCAGGGACAGCTGGAGGAGGACGGTGGTGGCACCAAGCACTGAAGGGATGCTGTGCTTTCCCGTAAGCCCTCTCCACCCCCCACTCTTCTAACACTTCAAAAGAAGTGAACCCTTCTGCGTCTCACTTCAGATACTGCCTATAGAGGCCTGGTCAGTGCCAGGGGAGGCGAGAGCTGAGTAGAGATTTGGTGATGAGATTGGATCACTTGCGGAACAGGGCTGAGTCATCACCCGACTCATAAACAGGGGGCTTGACAAAGCACAGATGAGCACAAGGATTGGAAAATGCAAAATTGTTGTTTATACTCACTCATCCAACTAACTCTTCCCTCCAGGGAGTTAGAATCTAAACGTACTGGTGACATTAGCCTGGAGTTTGTTGAATGATTTAATTCAAATTTTTATTTCCCTTATTAGTTTTCTTGGTTTGCTAACTGGGTTTAAAAGAATTTGTTTTTAGACTTCCCTGATGGTCCAGTGGTTAAGACTCTTTCTACTGCAGGGTTTGAGGGATGGTACCGGGAGGGAGGTGGGAGGGGAGTTCAGAACGGGGAACACATATACACCTGTGGTGGATTCATGTTGATGTATGGCAAAACCAATACAATATTGTGAAGTAAAAAATAATAATAATAATAAATAAATAAATGATAAATGGTTAAAAAATAAAAAGTAAAATGACAAAAAAAAAGAAAAATAATAATAAAGTTAAGGTAAAAATAAACCTCACGATGCCTCCAAAAAATAATAGTTGGTAGCTGAGGCATCATATCACCAAATGCTGTGTGGACTATTGTTATACCTGGCTTTCATCTAGGACTCTTAGAACAAGCAAATACATATTAGATTTCTTTCATATTAATAAGTATCCAGAAAAAGTAGGCAACTTTTCAAAACTTCAGGCAGTTTTTTTTTTCTTTTTCTATTTAAGAAAGTGATTTAAGCTTTTAGAAGGTGGAAGTCAGAGAAATTTACCATCTTCTTAGAAAATATATAGCTAAACCCCCTAATGCAGAAAAATCTCTTTGAGGAAGGCCGTTTTGTGCTTAGCTTCTTGAAATGGATTTTTCAAACTTAAACAAGATAGGAGGTCATGTTGACCCTTTATTCTTTTTTTCCTGGCCAGGGTCTTGCCAAATTAAAATCGAACACTATGACACAACGGGAAGACCACAGCCTTTATAAATGGGTTGGGTCCTGTACCTCAGTAAGTCCTCTGATCCAGAGGGTGCAACCCAGACATGTGTTATCTCTAAGAGATACTATGCTTCACTCTCTACATTCCCCCAAAGCAATGCAAAATAATAATAATAGTGAAATAAAAGAAATGTTTTATTCTAACTTGTGGTGCTTCCTTGTAACTTTCTAATGTTACAGAAGTAGCTATCACTAGAAGGTGAAATTTCAGTGAAGGATACTCAGCATATTATTCTAATCATTTGCTTAATTACCTGTATCTTATTGTCAATATAAACCATGAGTGAGCAGGGACAGCAAGTTACTGACTTCGTGTATATCCAGAGTGCCTTTCATAGCATCTGATATGTGGGAAACACTTCACGTTCATTGAAAAAATGAGTGAAGATGAGCAGTTTTGAGAGTAGGTACCTTGCCTACTGGGACATTTAAAAACTCACAATTCACCCCACATTGCTTAAGCATTGGGATAAATAAAAAATTTATAGCGTGTGACTACACATCTTTTTGAATCGATCTTTCAGGAGGAAGAGTCCTCATATTCAAAATAGGATATTTGGATTTTTCATATCTAGGGTTTTGTTTTTTGTTTTTCCTTCTGAGTAACTCAGAAGGAAAGCATGTCATTCCTCTCTGAAATAAAAATAGTCAACTCCAGTATCTCAGCATTAGACAAATGTTCAGGGAAAAGTCTTAAAGGAAAATTTCTGGATATACTGCCAGGAAGATTCAATTGAAGAAGAATTTTTCCCCCACTGGGCATTGTATATATCTCTATCAGAACTTATAAAATAATAAGTACTGTTCATTTGAATGGAAAAAAGTTACTCTTTTTCAGTAGTTCTATAAAAATGTATATAGGAAGACATTCAGAGCTAATAGATTTATTTTAATGAGCTAGGCAAAAACTGATTTGGAAAAACTTCACGTCATTTAACCTGCAATGCAGAAAAAGGATGCAGCTAATAGAAGACATCAAGCTGTTGCTTTTATTAACCCAATAAACAGAGAAATAAATCTACCCTTCACATTCAGAAGAAAAAAAAACTGAATATTTTCCAAAATGAAATCTTTTTCAAAAGAGCTAAATGGAGGTTTTAGTCTTACTATGTTTATATTTTTTTTTAAAAAAAGCAAGGTATATTGTTTGAAAAGACAACTCCAGTTTTGCTCTCCTTGTGTCCACACCCCTTTTGCAATGTAAGTTTGTAGCTTTTTGCATAAGTGGTAAAGTCTCTTTTCCTACCTGAACTTGCTTGACCAAAGAATGAGGCAAATATAATTGTGTGTCAGTATCAAGTCCAGTATCATGACGTTCTGGATAATTCCGTTCATTCTCTTGGAACCTCACTGCCACTGTGTGAACTAGCTTGGAACTTCCTGCTGAAATGTTGGGAGATCATGTGAAAGTCAAGATGCTCCAGCTTCACTGACATCAGGCCCTGAAGCAAAGTCATCCAGCCCACCTCAAGTCTGCACAGACTTGTTACTGAACCTAGCCACTCCAGTCAAGTCAGAGCCACCCACCTGGAGTCGCGAGCCCCATGTTTTGAGGTGGCTTTTCACACGGCAATAAAAAACTGATCATTCATCCATTAACAAAGGTTTCACCCCCTTAGGTATCAAAGAATTTCAAGCTAAAACAGCAAAGTATGACTAGTTATCACCTTTGACATAGGTAGAGATAAGCATGCATGCATGCATGCATGTTAAATCACTTCAGTCGTGTCTCACTCTGTGCGACCCCGTGGACAGCAGCCCACCAGGCTTCTCTGGCCACGGGACTCTCTAAGCAAGAATACTGGAGTGGGTTGCCATTTCCTTCTTCAAGAGATAAGCAAGGCTCTTCATTAGAGAGCCGAATCATGTACCCTTTTTGGAAGATGATTTGGCAATATGAATCAAATTTTCAAAGGTGCCAGCTATTTCACTTTGTGAATTTTGCTCTTAAAAAATTATGTACATATCTACAAATGACCCAATTTTGTTCTTTTTTATGGCTGCATAATATTCCATTGTACATATGTACCACATCTTTATCCTTTCATTTGTCTGTGGACATTTAGTTTGCTTCCATGTCCCTGGCTACTGTAAATAGTGCTGCAATGAACATTGGGCTGCATGTGTCCATTTGAAATATGGTTTTCTCAGTAGTGGGATTGCTGAGTCATATAATAATTCTGGTTTTAGTTTTTGGACCTGGAGTCATATAAAGTGAAGTAAATTAGAATAAGAAGGACAAATATTATATATTAGTGCATATATGTGAATCTAGTAAAATGGTACAGACAAACCTTTTTGCAGGGCAGGAATAGAGGTGTAGACAATGGGGAACAAACATATGTACAGGGGAGTGAGGGTGTGAATTGGGAGAGAAGCACTGACATACCTACAGTGCCATGCTTAAAACAGATAGCTAGTGGGAACCTGTCATATAACACAGAGAGCTCAGCTCAGTGCTCTCTGGTGACCGAGAGGTGGGATGGTGGGATAGGAGGGAGATCCAAGACAGAAGGGATATATGTATACATTTGGCTGACTCACTTTATTGTTGTTTGTTTGTTTTTTAATTTTACTTTACAATACTGTACTGATTTTGCCATACATCAACATGAATCCGCCACGGGTGTACATGAGTTCCCAATCCTGAACCCTCCTCCCACCTCTCTTCCTATACCATCTCTCTGGATCATCCCAGTGCACCAACCCCAAGCATCCTGTATCCTACATCGAACCTAGACTCGTGATTCATTTCTTACAGGATATTGCCATGTTTCAATGCCATTCTCCCAAGTCATACCACCCTCTCCTTCTCCCAGAGTCCAAAAGTCTGTTCTATACATCTATGTCTCTTTTGCTGTCTTGCATGCAGGGTTATCATTCAGTTCAGTTCAGTTCAGTTGCTCGGTCATGTCTGACTCTTTGTGACCCTATGAATTGGAGCATGCCAGGCCTTCCCTGTCCATCACCAACTCCCAGAGTTCACTCAGACTCACATCCATCCAGTCAGTGATGCCATCCAGCCATCTCATCCTCTGTTGTCCCCTTCTCCTCCTGCCCCCAATTCCTCCCAGAATCAGTCATTACCATCTTTCTAAATTCCATATATATGTGTTAGTATACTGTACTGGTGTTTTTCTTTCTGGCTTACTTCACTCTGTATAATCAGCTCCAGTTTCATCCACCTCATTAGAACTGATTAAAATGTATTCTTTTTAATGGCTGAGTATTACTCCATTGTGTATTCATATCCCAGCTTTCTTATCCATTCATCTGCTGATGGACATCTAGGTTGCTTCCATGTCCTGGCTATTATAAACAGTGCTGCCA
>SJYC01121158.1:0-20922 GCA_006408675.1 Madoqua kirkii
GGATGGCAGTTCATTAAAGTTTGATGTTGAATTTCCTGTAACACAAATACCTGGAGCTGGCACTATCTACTAGAATAGAACAGGGGAATCATTATATTTGTTCTCCAAACCAGCGAAGTGGGTCAAAGTGGTTACACACACATACACCCAGAATATCCATAGAACTAACCATTTTGAGGAAATAGTACTACCACAGAAGCCTGCAGCTAGTGCTAGAAAAGCCTTATGGAGAAAGTCAGTCCCTTTAAAGAAACAACGGTAGAAATTAACTCTCAAGAATAAATAGGACACAGTTACTAAATGGTTATGTATTGTTCAATCATTTTGTTATTCAATAAAAATATCGTGTGCAGAATTACATTAGTTCTACCCCCACAGAATTGCTATGAGTAAGTTTATATAAAAGTTTCAGAAGCCAAATTTATCATTAGTGTGAAATGTAGGCATTTGAGTTCAGACTATAAAATTAAAAATTTAAAGATGGTGTTCCGATTCTACAGAGGAAACGTGTAGCCAGCCCCCCGCCCCGTATTCACAAGTATGATACACAACAGTACGCCAGAAAAGCTGTGCCAGGGCCCGTGTGCGCTGGGTAGTTAAGCAGAAAGCCTGTCAGTCCTTGGATGCGCCTCCCTAAGCTTGGAGTAACAGCCAGTGCCAGCTACAGAATCTGGAGGGCTCAGCGAAAAGCATAAATGCAGGACCTCTTCAAAACTAGGGAGTGCCTAAAACATAACACTTTTTCCTCTCTTCCAAGGTCTTTTTCTCAGCTTGTCATGGTGGTTTTATTGGCTATTTGCACCAACTTCCTATGGCTGAATAACAAATCACCCCCAAACTTAGCAACTTCTAGCAACACCATGTAGTGTCCCATAGTCTTTGTGGGTCAAGAGTCCAGGAATGTGTAGCTGGGTGCTCCGCCCAGGGTCTCACAGGCTTCATTCTTGGTGTTGGTCAGGGCTTGGATCTCATCTGAGGCTTGGAGTCCACTTTCAAGCTCATGCTGTTGTTGGCAGAACTTTTTTTTTCCAGCTGCAGGACTCACGGTACTCATTTCTTCAAGGTCAGCAGAAGAAAAGTCTCACTTCTATATGCTTTTAAAGGGCTTGCCTGATTAGGTATGGCCCACCCAGGATAATTTCACTTTAATTTATTGAATCTTTCAAGTTAACTAATTAGGGGCTTTAATTACCTCTGCCAAACTCTTTCACATCTGCCATAGTCTATTAGTTAGAAGCAAACTTCAGGTCCTTCCAACTTGCTAAGGGAGGATTGTACAAGGGCATAAGTCATTGAGGGATCATTTTAGAATGTTCAATGTATTTCAATGTAAAGAAAAATTAAAATCTTTAACCTAATTTTGACTGTTCATGTTTACATTGTGAAATGTCAGTTTTAAGTATGAATAGAATATTTACTTGTAGGTGTAAATCAAAATTGCAAAGTTGGCATCTTGTAATATTTATGTAATATGTAATATTTATCTGGTATGCAGATAGCGGAAATGTGGTCTCAACTAAACTAACTCTTCTGTTCCACTTCTTGATGCCTGCACATCCCACTAACACCCTCTACCACAGCTTCCTGATGACTAAGGAAGAGCTGGAAGGACAAGGAACCCTAGGTTGCTCTCTTTTCTCCTGTATTATCATTTTGAATGTCAGTGGTTGACTAATATAGGGAAGTAACAAAAGCCAGTCAAACTATGATGGAGTTCCTCAGTCATTCATACTTTTAGGAATAGCACTGCCTTCTTTCTGCATGTGAAACCAGTTCTGGCACCCACAGAGAGCCCGGCCTCTCAGAATGCCCAGGTGTAGATGGGATGTACTCACTTGTGCTAGGCTGAGTTGCACCGAGCTACCACACAGTGAGTCCCTGGAATTCTGTGCCCTTGGATATCATGAACACTGTATGCAAATAGGGCAGCAAAGAGACAAATATACATGTTGTACCTGTTTACTCAGGCACACACTATATTGTCCCATCAGACTTGAATTGGTATTTTTGTTGTTATTTTTGTTTAGTTGCTCAACCTTGTCTGACTCTTCGTGACCCCATGGACTGCACCATGCCAGGTTTCTCTGTCCTTAACTACCTCCCAGAGTTTGCTCAAACTCATGTCCATTGAGTTGGTGATGCCACCCAATCAACTAATCCTCTGTTGTCCCCTTCTCCTGCATCACGGTCCCAGCATCAGGGTCTTTCCCAGTGAGTCGGCCCTTCACATCAAGTGGCCATAGTTTAGAGCTTCATCTTCAGCATCAGTCCTTCCAATGAATATTCAGGACTGATTTCCTTTAAGATGGACTGCTTGGATCTCCTTGCAGTCCAAGGGACTCTCAAGAGTCTTCTCCAACATCACAGTTCAAAAGCATCAATTCTTTAGCTCACATCCTTCTTTACAGTCCAACTCTTACATCCATACATGACTACTGGAAAAACCATAGCTTTGACTAAAGAGATGTTTGTTGTCAAAGTAATGTCTCTGCTTTTTAATATGCTGTCTAGGTTTGTCATAGCTTTTCTTCCAAGGAGCAAGTGTCTTTTAATTTCATGGCTGCGGTCACTGTCCACAGTGATTTTGGAGCCCCAGAAAATAAAGCCTGCCACTGATTCCATTGTTTCCCCATCTATTTGCCATGAAGTGAAGGGACTGGCTACCATGATCTTAGTTTCTGATGAGGTGGATGAACCTAGAGCCTATTATACAGAGTGAAGTGTGTTAGAAAGAGAAAGAGAAATATTGTATTCTAACACATATATACAGAATCTAGAAAAATGGTACTGAAGTTTTTTGAATGCTGAGTTTCAAGTCAACTTTTTCACTCTCCTCTTTCACCCTCATCAGGAGGCTCTTTAGTTCCTCTTCACTTTCTGCCATAAGGGTGGTGTCATCTGCATATCTGAGGTTATTGATATTTCTCTGGGTACTGTTGATTCCAGCTTGTGCTTCATTCAGCCTGGCATTTCGCATGATACACTCTGCATCTGGACTTCCCTGGTGGCTCAGATGGTAAAGTGTCTGTCTACAATGTGGGAGACCTGGCTTCAATCCCTGGATCAGGCAGATTCCCTGGAGAAGGAAATGGCAATCCACTCCAGTACTCTTGCCTAGAAAATCCTATGGATGGAGGAGCCTGGTGTCCATGGAGTTGCAAAAAGTCTGACACAACTGAGCGACTTCACTTCACTTTGACTCTGTATACAAGTTAAATAAGCAAAGTGACAATATACAGCCTTGACACACTCCTTTCCCAATTTCGAATCAGTTTGTTGTTCCATGTCTGGTTCTAACTGTTGCTTCCTGAACTGCATACAGGTTTCTCAGGAAGCAGGTAAGGTGGTCTGATATTTCCATCTCTTTAAGAATTTTCCAGTTTGTTGTGATCCACATAGTCAAAGGCTTTAGCATAGTCAGTGAAGCAGATGTTTTTCTAGAATTCCTTTGCTTTTTCTATGATCCAATGAATGTTGGCAATTTGATCTCTGGTTCCTCTGCCTTCTCTAAAACCAGCTTGAACATCTGGAATTTCACAGTTCATGTACTGCTGAAGCCTGGCTTGGAGAATTTTAAGCATTACTTTACTAGTGTGTGAGATGAGGGCAATTGTGCGGTAGTTTGAGCATTGTTTGGCATTGCCTTTTTGGGGGATTGGAATAAAAACTGTCCCTTTTCCAGTCCTGTGGCCACTGCTTTTTCCAGATTTGCTTGCATACTGACTGTAGCACTTTCACAGCATCATCTTTTAGGATTTGAAATAGCTCAGCCGGAATTCCATCACCTCCACTAGCTTTGTTCATAGTGATGCTTCCTAGGGCCCACTTGTATGTTTACACAACACAGATTCAAAGATAAAGTTGTTAGGAATTTCAAGACAGTAATCACAGAACTTTAAACTGTGAGCTGTGCTTTTCTTAGTGGGGCCCTGAAGCTAGTTGTCTATGAAAGCTGTATGTGAATAGGATGGAAAGAAACAAGACTGGACACACACATGGCACACATCTCCTCCATAATGTGGATGTACTGTTGTCCCATTAGACTTCACTCAAAAACCCAAGTTCAAAGGGAAAGTAATGAAGAAGTTCAAGGTGACAACAGCAGAGCATCACACCCAGTGTGAGGCTCTTCTGAGTAGAGGGTTTACACAGCTGCACAGGCTGCATTTCTGTGAAACCAGCCCTACAAACGCTTTCCTGAGCCCGCCCTCTTTAGGGGGATATCAAGTATGGTTGGAGCATCCCTTAGGTCGCCCACTCACTAACCCATGGCAATTCATTTCCATGTTTCAGGGTGTAGAAGTGCATGAGACAGCTCCTCTGATGTATTCTGCTTCTGATGAGCCAAACCTGTTGCTACTTTATAGCTGTCAAGAATCTATCTTCTTTTCTGTAACTTAATTGGGTTTCTCACATCTAGTTGAAGACCAGGCAATAGGGCCTGGAATGGAAGGAGGGGTTTCAATGGCAACTTTCATAAGGAGGGAGAAGTAGAGCACTGGAACTGACGTGGAGATGAGCAGTTCAATTCAGGACGCCAGCAGTTCATGATCTCTTTAGTTAGAAGGACTCAGGTGTCAGTCTTCCAGTTTCTGGCAAAACTAGGTGGTACCCATGCATCAGGAAGACTGACTGTTGTATCTTACCATCAGATTCACCTCTTCTGGTACACATCCCCTACCTGGGCTTGACCTATCCAGTAGTAGTAGAAAGGTTGTGAATATTATTTTAAAAGTCACATTGGACTTTCATCATGATGATTCATTTCTCCATCTCATAGCTGTGAAAACTGAGCTCAAGAGAGACTTGCCAAGGTTAACAGGTAAGTGGTGAAGCCAGGACTCCAACAGGTCTGATCCCAAACACAGATGCCTTCCCTGTGGCAAAGAGAATGATTCCCACATCTCTAAGTTGTTTATTTTTGGTTAGTGTTTTTAATATGAATGATATAGAAAGCCTGCCAGACACACAGACTGGGTTTGCAATGATCCCAGTTTAACACATGAGGTGGCATTTTCTAATGGCAAGAGGGGGTAGAAACTAACAAACTTCATTATTCAGGGCCACTGTCCTTATTTATAAAGTGAAGAAACTGAACTAAATGATTTCCAGAGTATTCTCTGGCTCCACATTCCTATGTATTCAAGCTTTCTTTTCTGACTTGTCTAAAATTTTAGCTGCTTCTTATTTTATTTCAGGGAGGCTGCAGGTCAGGGATCTCAGCTCCCTGACCAGGGATCAAACCCATGACCACTGCAGTGAAAGCGTGGCGTCCAAACCCCTGGGCCAGCAGGAAGTCCTTCAGCTGCCTTTGAATCCCACGCCAAGATTCAGTATAGACATATTCTCAGCATAGAGATGGGTACTTCTTTGTTGATGCAGTAGAGCATACCTCTAGTTTAGTAAAAATAGTTGTTAGAAGATAAAATTAAAAAACATAAAAATAATAGGGAGGCCTAAAATACAACACAGCTTTATAACATTTCAAATTGGAATTCTATAGATAATTGCTATCCACTCTGATTCTGGAAATGATAGAAGTATTAAAGAAACATTAACTTCCTGAGATTTAGACCAACAGTCTTTTGGTTTTTCTAGAAAGTGAGAAAGGCAGTGAATGCGAAAAACAGCTTCTGTTTTCTCATCTATACTAATAAGTCATGGGGTGCTCGTGAAGATGAGGTGAGACAGTGGAAGTCCTTCACCAGCTATAAGGTGCTAATCAGTGTCAGAAAGCATCAGGATTAAATTAATGACAATTACGGAGGCCAAAATACTCTGTTTCTCCCAGCAACCCTATTTTCCAGTGAAAAGGCCATTCTTTGAGTGAAATCTCTCACATAGATTCTTAGATGCTGACAGTATGAGCTCACGCTGTGATCACTGAAGCAGCAAGAGAGTAGCGAGAAATCATAGATTCAGAAAAGGTGCGCCAGAATGTAAGGCAGTGCCATCCGCAAAGAAAATATGTGCCTCCCTAAACACCTGGCTTCTGGCCACTATAGAGGGAGTCAAGGATATGGAGAACTTTGCTGACACAATGCCAGCACTCATGCCTGAACCTTTCCAGAAGATTAGAAAGATCTCCCTTAGGTTAACAACTACTGTCCAAAGTACATGGAAATATCCTTAAGAATTCTGGATATGCAAGCAATCATTTCAGACCTACGCTGCTGACAACAGGCTCTTCCACATATACAGCAATCCATTATTTATGGCATTCTGAATCCAAATTCCGTCCCAATTCTCTCCTCAGCATTAACATCAAAATCACAATTAAGGAAATACAGTCCACCAGGCCATTGTTGGGTGTGAAACTTTGAAACTGAGCAGCTTCCCTTAATGAAACAAAATACAAAACCCTCCAAGGTTTCTTGGGGAGAAGAGCTGAAGGATGAATCTCTGAACAGAAGAGGGGTTGGATCTTTTTTCTGTCTTTCACTATGTAGACCCTGGGGGTTTACTGATCCTCTGTTACGGTTTCAGCTCAATTATGAGCCATAGCCAAATCCAATTCCTATTGCTCTTATGGCTCAACTACAAGATCCTCTTGTTCTTATGGCTCAACTACAATATAGTTCAAAGAGAACTATGTTAAAACCAAGAAGAAAACAAAACAAAAAATAAACAAATAAAACATTGTATCCTGAATAGTCAAGTTGGCAAGTATAGGTTTCTGAACCTGTAATAACTGACTCATTTAGTGATTTGTGGACCTGTTCCCTTGCACATGACTTCTTTCTACCTTATGGCCTTCAGCTGCTATCTTGTACTGTTACTCAAGAGCTTGTCTGATCTCCCACCCTGGCCTGATGCTGGATAAACACATTCTTTATTACAGCCCAAAGTTTTCCATGGATTCTTGCTGCCAAGGGTTCTCCTACTCAGTTACAATGTCAAATGGAACGTTTGTTTTAACCTTTGGAAGGAAGAGCTGACTTCCTGACTGAGATTTTATTGAAAATGTATCCCCTGAAGGGCAAGAATACAGATACCTGGTGCATTTTCTGTACTATTAAATACACCAACAGTCCAGAGGGATTCACTGTTATATATGCTGCTGCTGCTGCTGCTGCTGCTGCTAAGTCGCTTCAGTTGTGTCCGACTCTGTGCGACTCCAGAGTCGGCAGCCCACCATGCTGCCCCGTCTCTGGGATTCTCCAGGCAAGAACACTGGAGTAGGTCACCATTTCCTTCTCCAACGCATGAAAGTGAAAAGTGAAAGTGAAGTCGCTCAGTCGTGTCCGACTCTTCGCGACCCCATGGACTGCAGCCCGCCAGGCTCCTCCATCCATGGGATTTTCCAGGCAAGAGTACTGGAGTGGGGTGCCATTGCCTTCTCCGATTATATATGCTAGACAAATGTTATTTGATTCAACTCCCTAACTAGTCTTATAATGAAGAAATAATCTCAAAAAATACGTAACATGATCAAAGATGTAATTACCATCCATCTACCTGTCTCCAAAGACCAGGGCTTTAACACTTTAATTTGCCGCTAGGATTAGTGATCTTTCCAATAAAATTCAGAAAGACATTGCTAACATGTTTTGCATCCAAAGCAAAAATATTTTTTCTCTTTGGTCCCATCACCTCTTCTAGTAGCTATCTCTTCTAGCAGATATCTTCTAGTAGATAACCTTTAGCCCAGCCCCAGCTTCTCCACCACAGTGTTCGGTTTCTACCCTCTGCATCCCATACATAACCTGCTCCTTCTTAAGGTTTGCTCACTGAATTTGATTGTTTATCCCTGGGCTTTGTTAGAAAACATCATCTTCTCATCTTTCCAGCAGCACCTCCCTGAGCTATGTTGAAGAATAGATTTCTATCTCATTTTTCAGCAACCTAATTCCATCTGCTTTGTCTCTTCTGGAAGTTCCTCCAAGTATCTTGTCCACCACCAGCATTTTCCTTATTCTCTGGGACTACTATGGGCTAACTCTTATTTTTATCTCTTCTCTCATTTCAGTGGGATTTTTGAAAGGAAAGGACAATAACCTTCCCTTAGTATACAATTTTTAAGCAAAGAAAATTTTTTATCTGAATTTTCTATTTTTCCCTAGAATTGATATACACATTACTTGTATACCAGAGATATGAGAAATATTTGGAAAATAAGAAAATATTTCTAATACTATGGCTTGGCACTCCAACCTAATAAAGCTCATTCTGAAGTCTAATATTTCCTGGCATAACAGTTAGATCTCTGGAGAAAAACACTAAAAATGTTTTGGTCCTTGACCAAGTAAATTACCCTCATATTGTTTTAGGTTAGAAATGAGAAGGATCCAGCAAGTCTTGGCTCACAAACTGTCATTCTGTACAAGGATCCAGATATTTTAAATCCAAATTAAAACATAAATAGCCCAAAGGATGGCTGTATCTCTAGGTCCAAGGACAGTTTATGACTAGGCAAATATAAATATTATATATCTATAGATATAAATATTATTTATTTAGATGTTGCTTTGTTATGAAGTTTTTTGCCTTGCCAACAACACAATGTGATAATCAAAACCTTGTTTTTTTTTTAATTGATAGTCTTGACCTGTATGTTTGTAACAAATAAAATTTGGTCCTAAGTGTGATTGCATAATAAATGCACTGCTTGTACAGGCAGAAAAATTAATTTAATCAAGATGTGAACAGGTGGCTCTCAACAGAGCCACAAGTGCATAAGAGTACAGTATCACTGTTCTTTGTATCTAGAAATGTCATGAATAGCATGCAGATGACTCCAGAAAACAACAACAACAACAAAAAATTGGACGTATGCATCTGCACAGTCCTTTTCGAGTCTGCTTTATTAACAGCTCAAAGAACTTGTCATTGTTGACAGTTGCCTCTTAATATTACAGACAGGTAGCCCTAACACAGCAGTTTAGATACCTAAGCTGCTCAAAAAAGCTAGATTGCAGCAGCTCAGCTTTACAATTAAGTGATACTCTTCACTATTTATGACCCTAAAAGTTCACGACTATCAGGTAAAGACTATTAATTTTTTAAAAAAACAAGGTTTTAATTATCACATTATGTTGTTGGCAAGGCAAAGAAATTTCATAACAAAGCAACATCTAAGTAAGATAAATAATATTTACATCAGTTTGATACTTTATATTTGTCTAATCATAAACTGTCGTTGGACCGAGAGATATAGCCATCCTTCAGGCTATTTATGTTTTAATTTGTATTAAAATATCTGGGTCCTTGTACAGAATGACAGTTTGTGAGCCAAGACTTCCTGGATCCTTCTCTTCTCATTTTTAATCTAAAACAACTATTTCATGTTTCAATGATTTTAAGTAATTTAAGGAGATGATTAAGGCTTCAGGAGTAGTATCGATTATGGCATTCTTAAAGTACTAAGTTTACAAGTTTTAGAATTAAAACATGAAGTACAATTTGAATATAGGATTCAAACAGGAAGTACTAAATACCTGAAACAGGTATTTCGTTAGAATTAAGCCAGAAAAACCACCCCCCTCCCACAATTCTAGAAATAGGTGTTTATGGAATAACTCAGAGAGAAGCTTATTTAGCTGCTCAATTTTGTAATTTAAAGTTCTTTAGTCTTTGTTGTACCTTAAATATGCTGAATTCATCATTTTCCTTACCCATTCTCATCATACCCAACGATTTATTCACAAATAGTTTTTAAAGAATTCTCTGATTATTCTAATATTGCTTATATTTTCTGTTTCCTCCATGATAATGAAAACTTGCTAACAATTTACAGGCCAAACTGATGTCATCTGAATAGTCAGCTACAGCATCTAGCAGTAAATTAGCTTGATTTTGTGAAATGAAACACTATATGTTTTATATTTACCAAAAAAGTAAGATCATAGCCATTAAAAATATTTCATACTCCAAAATTTTCACTGGTATAATTTCTGGACCTCTAAAAATTTATTTCAATAATTTTAAATATTCAAAATGTCATGATTACTTACTAGTGTTCAACTTATACATTAAAATACTGTTTTTACTGCTTAGGACTGTATGACTATGCTTGACGTTTGAAGTTCCTACAATCGGGGACTTTTTCTTACTCAACAAATCTTTCTTCTATCACTCTGTAGTGTGACACTACCATTTTAATCAAGATAACATAATGTCTTCTTGGTCCTATGTTACATTGTGTTCATTCACATCATTATTCTTTATTCATATTGCTCCTCAAAATATGGTCTCTTCATCTCACCATCTGACTAAATTCTATTATTATGATCAGTCAAGATCTGTCTCTTATACACATCTTGTTCGGTTTCTACCCTCTGCATCCCATACATAACCTGCTCCTTCTTAAGGTTTGCTCACTGAATTTGATTGTTTATCCCTGGGCTTTGTTAGAAAACATCATCTTCTCATCTTTCCAGCAGCACCTCCCTGAGCTATGTTGAAGAATAGATTTCTATCTCATTTTTCAGCAACCTAATTCCATCTGCTTTGTCTCTTCTGGAAGTTCCTCCAAGTATCTTGTCCACCACCAGCATTTTCCTTATTCTCTGGGACTACTATGGGCTAACTCTTATTTTTATCTCTTCTCTCATTTCAATATTAAAAATTAAGTGTAAAATTTAAATATAACATAGAAGAAAACACATGTAAATCTCTGCACACAGAATAAGATCTAAATATAAAACCAATGGAAGAAATTATAAAGAAATGATCACTAGATTTCATAGAAATAAACTATCATACAATAAAAATAACTTGAACAAGCTGAAATGACAATAAACTGAATTTCTATACAATAAACTGTATAGGAAGACACCTTTTTTAGCTCCCTTCTCCAAATACTTCAGAGAACACCAAAAGGTGTTTTCGCAAAATGAAAATATTATGGTTAAATAAGCAGTACCCAAGAAGGATATTTTTTAGGTTTCTGCTTGTTTTACTGCTTAATTCTAATCCCTCTCATTAGTTATGTTACGTGTACAGCCATCACTTATTTGTTCAACAAATGCCTTTATTGCACCCCAGCCATATGCCAGAGACCGTGCCAGACACTAAGACCATACTGCTGCTCAAAATAGACATGGTCCCTTCAATCAAAGAACTTAAGTCTAGCATAAGATAAACATTAATCAAGTAGCCACACAAACTGTGATTTTCAAAAAGGCACACAGAGCACTATGACAGCATATAAAAAAGATTTCACCTATTAGAGCTATGGAATGTATATGGTTCCTGGAAGAATTCATATCTAAATAAAACGTTATCCCTTATAACTGCAGTAGCTACACTCTAAATTCTTTTGTACCTTTCTGCGTCACACGGTTAGTCTTCTATATCCATTAAACGATTTATTCCCATTAAAATTTGAAGATATCTTTGTTAACTAGCCTTCTGTTTTCAATGGTGTGAATGAAGTCAGCTTTAGGATGCTTTAATAGGGGCAGTTTAGGAAGATACTTTATTTTTATAAGATTAAACAACTTAAATCTTACTTATAAGATCATCTCATGATCAATCTTGTCAGATTTAGTGGCAGAATCTTACTTAAACCCCAAAGGAATGACAAACACTTATATTCTGAAAAAGAATTATTCACATAAATTTATGTACTAAAAATTATGTACAGCTACTAAAATTGTTTCACTAAAGTACACATAGATTATAAAACAAATTAAATGTTATTTAAAAGCACATATTTTTACACTGTATATCCTGGAAGTTTGTTTATTACTAATTCACAAATATCTTTGCATTGCTTGGAAATGTTTAGTGAACCAAGGTCATCACTGTCTTCTTCAAAGTGATCTAAGGTACTGATATCCAGGACATTAAGTTCTAGTTCCGACAGATTAGAAGGCAGGTAAGAACTCACTTGAGATGTCCGAGGTGATTGGCTTTTTTCTGAGGACTTGCAACCTGTTCTTCTTTTAGGTTTAACAGAGATGTCACAATCCTGCTTTAGAACTTTGGAATTATGCATACTGTTTTGGTCTCTCTGGTTTTCTTTTTCCTCAGTCCAGTGTGACGAAGAGAAATCACTGGAAGATGCTTCCTCCAAACTTTTATCTTGAGTCTTTGAAACAGGAAATCTTTTATATGAGAATATTGGAGATCCAGCTGAGAAAGGTGGGCTAGGAATAGAACTCTTTTCACTGCTGTTTTTCCTTGTGGACAATCTGGTTTCACTGGAATTGCTTGTACGTTGACTGTGTTTTGGATTTTCTGTCCCTGGACTGCTATCACAAGCTCGTAAAATTCTGCTGGTGTCTTCAGAACTGCAAGGACGGTGAAGTCATCTGAATACTTTAGTTCTGAGATGCTTTCAGAGCAACTACTTGTACTTGGATTCTTTTCATTGATATCAGCAGTTAGAATGTCATCACCAGTGATTTTGACCTGCTTGTCTTCTATTTCTTTACCTACTACAATTCTGTCAACTACTGCAACTTGCTGGAAAACACCTGAACTTTGGACTTTCACTTTTCCTTCCAAAATATTTGTACAAATAAACCTTTCTGAGACAACAGAATTTGCAGGACTCAAAATTTCTCCCCACAAACCATTATAGCTTCTATTTTCATCACAATCAACTGTCTTTTCAGAGGCACATTTCAGTTTAGTTTCTTTGGTTGTGGTAGGGTCATCAACAACTACACTAATTTGCTTTGAGGTATTGCTATTTTCAGCGAAAGATGCATCTGATTCTAAACACTTATCTTTAGGCAGTTCATGTGGCTTCTGATACAGTTCAGCAAAGCTTAGTATCTTAACTTTGGATGATGGAATTCTGAGTTTTGCACCTAACATTTGTGTTTGCATTTTACTATACTGTTCTCTCTTTTCATATTCTACTAACATATCAGGATTTGTTTGTTTTAAACGTAGTTTAAGTGTGTTTGTTAAGCCATAAAGTAGTTTTCCCCTTGAAACTCTTTTTTGGGGGGCACCAACTTTCTTGTCAAAATATTTACCTCTCTTAAGGTTTTCAGTTTGGTTCTTTTTATCCTGAAAACTCACTGACTTCTCATTTTCCCCCACAGAAAGCTTATCCTTTTTAGAGTCAGACTTACAGGTGGATTTCACAGAAGATTCTGGTGACTTCTTATCCTCAGTTCTATATAACCAGGCTAAGTGAGGATGTATATGAGTAGGGCTTGCCATGGGTTGGTTGTATAACAAGGACAACTCAACCAACAAAGCATTTAACAAAGGCAGTTGCCTTATAGTATTAATTCTATTTTGTTCAGTTGGAGGATGGTCTGTAGTTTGATTACTTGATCCTGTATCCTCAACGCGTGCAGGATTTAGAATTGGACGACTCTCACCTGTTGCAGAATTTGTATGTTCTGGAGCACTAGTATGTGTTGGGGGATTTACAAGGTTTTCTTTCATTAAAGTACCATCATCCCATTCCTCAGGTGCACTCATCTGAGGCTCAATGGTAATTCTACCCTGTTTAGGGAGTGTCTTTTCTTGAGTCAAATGAGTGTAATACAGAGGAGGAGGGCAAATTATGTTAGTTTCAAGTTCCACCTCTGTGCCTTCCAGATTTGAGGGGCTAACATTCCTCTCACTGCTACCCTCTGAACACATAACGGAGTTGGTTTTGCCATTTTCCATAGAATCCGTGTAATCAGAGTCAGCCTTGCTATGGAAAGCTCTTCCCTTCAAATCTTTCCCTGCCCTTGAGATTTTTACATCCACCAGAGGCTTATCAGCATCTCCTGGGCTTGGCTCTGAGTCTGGCTGCTGCAGCTGCTGGTTTTCCTGCCAGGTTTGGGGGCTGACCTCCACTGACTTCTGCACCTCCATACCCTCTACTCCACCTCCTGTAGAAGCGACTGGCCGCTCCAGATGGCTCAACAAGTTGCTTCCCAGATCACTCAGGCGGTAGCCCAGGGCAATGTCCCCAATCCGATCCCCGTCTTGGTTACACAGCGGGAAACTTCCCCGATGACTCTGGGAGCTGCCGGGGGCGGCGGACCCCAGGACGTAGTGGACCGCCGCGGCCAGAGAGATGCTGCAGGCTCCCAGGAGCTGCGGAGCAGGGGTCGGGGCCCGGGGGGCAGGTGGAGCAGCAAAGTGTAAAGCGGGGTCCGAAGGAGCTGGCGGTGCAGGGTGGCGGGCTGCAGGCGGAAGAGACAGGACTTGCCTCGACGGAAACTAACCAAGCCAGGCCGAGATTCCTGGGCGGGAGCGGCGGGGCCGCCGGGAGGGTAAATCAGCAGCGTGGGGAAGTCCAGCAGGCGGAAGGCCACCGCGGGGCACAGGCTGCGCGAGGGCCGCGGCGGCGATGGTTCCACTCCCTCCTCCTTTTGCTCCTCTTCCGCAACCATGGGTGGCTGCGGCAGCCCGGCTTTAAGGCATACCCAGTCTACCAGTAGCTCCAGCGAGAAGAGCCGCTCAGACACCGCGGACGCCATTGCTGTTGCCCCGGAGACGCTAAGAGCTGAAAGCTGAAATCCTTCGTTCTCGCGAGAACCATGGAAACCCGGCGCCTGTCTTGTTCTCTCGCGAGACTTGAGAGGGCGCCCTGAGAGGTCCGAGATGCGGCTGCTGTGGGAATTCTGGCTTCTCACTGTACCTCTTTGGTTTCCAGACTTGTATTAACACAATGCTTATGATAATACCGAAGCTATGAATGGGGCGGGGTGGGGAGAGCAGTAAAAGTATGTTTTTTTGTTCGAGTCACGTTTTATCACTTAGGTCCCATGCGATTTTGGAGGCCTGTCAAATCTATCAGAGGAATATTAAAAGTAAATCAGGGCTTCCTTTCCAATCTCCAGGCTAAAGCAAGTCATTTAATTGTCCACAACCGGCCTTCTGTGCTGCTGGTTACCCAAAAGATAAGGATATGGAGCTAAAGTGGCATGGAGGTCTCTGTCTTAGTGAGGAGGCGCTGAGACCCACACAGTGAGTCTCATCGCCAATGAGGCATCCAGGTGTAGGAGAGTTATGTTAATGATTTTGGAACATCAGAACTAAGGCAGCACTCGTTATTAGAGAAATGCGAATCAAAACCACAATGAGATATTATCTCAAACTGGTCAGAAAGACCATCATCAAAAAAATCTAGACAAATTCTGGAAAGTGTGGAGAAAAGGGAACCCTCTTACACGGTTGGTGGGAATGCAACTTGATACAACTACTGTGGAGAACAGCATGGAGATTCCTTAATTAAAAAAAAAAAAACTAGGACTAAAACTATCATTCAGTTCAGCTCCATCACTCAGTTGTCTCCAACTGTTTGCAACCCCATGGACTGCATCATGCCAGACTCCCCTGTCCATCACCAACTCCCGGAGCTTACCCAAACTCATGTCCATCCAGTCATGATGGCATCCAACCATCTCATCCTCTGTCGTCCCCTTCTCCTCCAGCCTTCAGTCTTTTCCGGCATCAGATCAGTTACCATTTACAGTAATTTTGGAGCCCCCCCCCCCAAATAAAGTCTGTCACATTGTTTTCCCATGTACTTGCCATGAAGTGATGGGACCAGATGCCATGATCTTAGTTTTCTGAATGCTGAGTTTTAATGCATGTTTTTCACTCCACTTTTTCACTTTCATCAAGAGGCTCTTAAGTTCTTCTTCACTTTCTGCCATAAGGGTGGTGTCACCTGCATATCTGAGGTTATTGATATTTCTCCCAGCAATCTTGATTCCAGCTTGTGCTTCATCCAGCCTGGCATTTCGCATGATGTACTCTGCACAGAAGTTAGATAAGCAGGGTGACAATATACAGCCTAAACATATTCCTTTCCTAATTAGAAACCAGTCCATTGTCCTATGTCCTATTCCAGCTGTTGCTTCTTGACCCGCACACAGATTTCTCAGTAGGCAGGTCAGGTGGTCTGGTATTTCCATCTCTTGAAGACTTTTCCACAGTTTGTTGTGATCCACACAGTCAAAGACTTTGGTATAGTCAATAAAGAAGAAGTAGATGTTTTTCTGGAACTCTCTTGCTTTTTCCATGATCCAGTGGATGTTGGCAATTTGATCTCTGTTGCCTCTGCATTTTTTTAAATCCAGTTTAAACATCTGGGAGTTCATGGTTCACATACTGTTGAAGCCTGACTTGCAGAATTTTGAGGATTAATTTGCTAGTGTGTGAGATGGGTGCAATTGTGTGGTAGTTTGAACATTCTTTGGCATTGCCTTTCCTAGGGATTGGAATGAAAACTGACGTTTTCCAGTCCTGTGGCCACTGCTGAGTTTTCCAAATTTGTTGGCATATTAAGTGCAGCACTTTCACAGCATCATCTTTCAGGATTTTAAATAGCTCAACTGGAATTCCATCACTTCCACTAGCTTTGTCATGATGCTTCCTAAGGCCCACTTGACTTCACATTCCAAGATATCTGGCTCTAGGTGAGTGATCACACCATCGTGGTTATCTATCTGGGTCATGAATATCTCTTTTGTATAGTTTTTCTGTATATTCTTGCCACCTCTTCTTAATATCTTCTGCTTCTGTTTAGGTCCATACCATTTCTGTCCTTTATCGAGCCCATCTTTGCATGAAATGTTTTCTAATTTTTTGAAGAGATCTCTAGTCTTTCCTATTCCATTGTTTTTCTCTATTTCTTTGTACTGATAACTGAAGAAGTCTTTCTTATCTTTCCTTGCTATTCTTTGGAACTCTGCAGTCAGATGGGTGTGTCTTTCCTTTTCTCCTTTCCCTTTAGCTTCTCTTCTTTTCTCATTTACTTGTAAGGCTGCCTCAGATAACCATTTTTCTTTTTTGCATTTCTTTTTCTTGGAGATGGTCTTGATCACTGCCTCCTGTACAATGTCATGAACCTCCATCCGTAGTTCTTCAGACACTCTATCAGGTCTAATCCCTTGAATCTATTTGTCACTTCCACTGTATAATCATAAGGGATTTGATTTAGATCATACCTGAATGGTCTAGCGGTTTTTCCCTACTTTCTTCCATTTAAATCTGAATTTGGCAATAAGCAGTTCATGATCTGAGCCACAGTCAACTCCCGATCTTGTTTTTGCTGATTGTATAAAGCTTTTCCACCTTTGGCTGCAAAGAATATAATCAATCTGATTTCAGTATTGACCATCTAGTGATGTCCGTGTGAAGTGTGATCTCTTGTGTTGTTGGAAGACAGTGTTTGCTATGACCAGTGCATTCTCTTGGCAAAGCTCTATTAGCCTTTGCGCTGCTTCATTTTGTACTCCAAGGCCAAATTTGTCTGTTTCTCCAGGTATCTCTTGACTTCCTACTTTTCCATTCCAGTCCCCTATGATGAAAAGGGGTGTTCTAGAAGTTCTTGTAGGTCTTCACAGTGAAAGTGACGTCTCGCAGTCGTGTCCGAGTCTTTGCGACCCCATGGACTGTAGCCTACTAGGCTCCTCCCTCCATGAGATTCTCCAGGTAGGTCTTCATAGAACCATTCAAATTCCGCTTCTTCAGCACTAGTGGTTGGAACATAGACTTGGATTACTGTGATATTGAATGATTTGCCTTGGAAACGAACAGAGATCATTGTCATTTTTGAGACTGCATCCAAATGCTGCATTTTGGACTCTTTTGTTGACTATGAGGGCTATTCCACTTTTTTTAAAAGAGATTCTTGCCCACAGTATTAGATATAATTGTCATCTGAATTAAATTCACCCATTCCAGTCTACTTTAGTTCACTGATTCCTAAAATGTCTATGTTTACTCTTGCCATCTCCTGTTTGATCATTTTCCAATTCTAGTTTTGGTAGTTCCAAAACTACCTTATGGCCCAGCAGTCTCACTACTGGGCTCTAAGGAAATGGACTTGAAGAAGACACATGTACCACAATGTTTCTTGCAATGCTACTTATAATGGAAAATGGAAGCCACCTAGATGTCCATTGGTAGACGAATGGATAAGGAAGTTGCGATACATATACGCAATGGAATATTACTCAGCTATAAAAAGGAACACCATTTGAGTCAGTTCTAATAAGGTGGATGTACCTAGAGCCTATTATATAGACTGTCAGAAAGAGAAAGACAACTATCACATATTAATGCATATATATGGAATCCAGAAAAGTGCTACTGATGATCCTATGTGTAAGGCAGCAAAGGAGACACAGATATAAAGATAGACATTTGGACTCAGTGAGGGAAGGAGAAAGTGGGATGATTTGAAAGAATATCAATGAAACCTGTACATTACCATAAGTTAAATAAATAGCCAGTGCGAGTTTGATGTATGACACAGGGGACCCACAGTAGGTGTTCTGTGACAACCTGGAGGGATGGCAGAGGGAGGGTGGTGGTGGGGGTTTCAGGAGGGAGGGGACATGTGTATGCCTATGGCCAATTCATGCTGATGAATTTACATCACGATATTGTAAAGTAATTATCCTCCAATTAAAATAAATAAAATTGAAAAACTAATGTATCTACATAAACGCTGGGGTGAGGGAGATTTATAGCTCTATCCTAGTTTCAAGGAGACATACTTCTAACCTCAAAGAGCTAGCCTGCCAGGTTGAAACCAACGTCCACAAGTAGCCTTGAATGCCATAGCAAGAAATTATTTGGTATACATTATTCTGAGTGAATTGTTACTGGGTAGGGGGAGGTCAAAAAAGACCCCCACTTCCATTCTTGGCTCTTCAGATTCCTCAGAAGAATCTGAGGTCTTACCTATTGCAACAACAAGTTTATTAAGGGAAGAAGACAAAGAGCACCTCAAGGGAGAGGTGGACCAAGCCAACAGAGTCACTGGCACTGGAATGATGAGGTATGGCAATTTTTAAAACAGGGCTTTTACATATTCATTTAGGTGGGCACGGACTGACAGTTTATTGACATTTGTAAGTTATTTAACAACAGGTTCTATTGCCCATGTCTTTCCCGTAATTCAGACCGTTATAATCAGATGTATGTATGCATGTATGTATGTATGTATAGAATATTTATGAGCCCTCCAACCTGTCCATCCTAAAGGAGATCAGTCTTGGGTATTCATTGGAAGAACTTATGAGGCTGAAACTCCAATACTTTGGCCACCTCATGCAAAATGTTGACTCATTGGAAAAGACCCTGATGCTGGGAGGGATTGGGGGCAGGAGGAGAAGGGGACGACAGAGGATGAGATGGCTGGATGGCATCACCAACTCGATGCACATGAGTTAGAGTAGACTCCAGGAGTTGGTGATGGACAGGGAGGACTGGTGTGCTGCAATTCATGGGGTCTCAAAGAGTTGGAGATGACTAAGCAACTGAACTGACTGACTGACTGACTGAATGGGCTCCTGGTTGCTCACTTGTGCTGAGGACACAGCTGTGTACCAAGGGCACGTGTGCAGAGTTGGAGACACCCGTGTGGTTTGTATCCACTATGTAGGTACAGATCTTGTGCTGGAGTTGGAAAAGTGTGGTTATTTTGTAGCATATTTGTGAGCTATACTGGGCCAGCACTGGGGCATGTCTGGGGTGGGATTTAGAGATCAGATTTCTTCCTTTTTTGCTAGGCCACCCTTTGTTGCTTATCCCTAAGTTTCTAACTAACATTAATGAATGTGATTATATTGATGTTTGGAAACTTAGCAGTACAAATATCAATACAAAGGATGGGTTCTACTAATAAGAAATTCAATTCAGTGCAATATTTTGGGAGGCTATTGCAGTGGTCTAATGAAAGAATTGTGACCTGAATGTGGTTAGAGTTGGTGGAGTTTAAAAGGAAATGACAGATAGGAGAAATTTGTGAGGGCAGAATTTTTTAATAGAACTTGATTAGAGAGAAGTTTATATTTCCAAAGAATAGCAAGGAGAGATAAGAAAGACTTCCTCAGTGATCAATGCAAAGAAATAGAGAAAAACAACAGAATGGGAAAGACTAGAGATATCTTCAAGAAAATTAGAAATATCAAGGGAACATTTCATACAAATATGGGCTCAATGAAGGACAGAAATGGTATGGACCAAACAGAAGTGGAAGATATTAAGAAGAGATGGCAAGAATACACAGAACTGTACAAAAAAGATCTTCACGACCCAGATAATCACAATGGTGTGATCATTCAACTAGAGCCAGACATCTTGGAATGTGACGTCAAGTGGGCCTTACGAACAAAGCTAGTGGGGGTGATGGAATTCCAGTGGAGCTATTTCAAATCCTGAAAGATGTGAAATCTGTGAAAGTGCTGCTGCATCCAATATTCCAACAAATTTGGAAAACTCAGCAATGTTCACAGGACTGGAAAACGTCAGTTTTCATTCCAGTTCCTAAGAAAAGCAAGGCCAAAAAATGCTCAGACTACCGCACAAGTGCACTCATCTTACACACTAGTAAAGTAATGCTCAAAATTCTCCAAGACAGACTTCAGCAATATGTGAACCATGAACTTTCAGATGTTCAAGCTGGTTTTAGAAAAGGCAGAGGAACCAGAGATCAAATTGCCAGCATCCACTGGATCATTGAAAAACAAGAGAGTTCCAGAAAAACATCTATTTCTGCTTTATTGACTATGCCAAAGCCTTTGACTGTGTGAATCATAATAAACTGTGGAAAATTCTGAAAGAGATGGGAATACCAAACCACCTGACCTGCCTTTTGAGAAACCTATTTGTAGGTCAGGAAGCAACAGTTAGAACTGGACATGGAACAACAGACTGGTTCCAAATTGAAAAAGGAGTACATCAAGGCTGTATATTGTCACCCTGCTTATCTAACTTCTATGCAGAGTACATCATGAGAAACGCTGGGCTGGAAGAAGCACAAGCTGGAATCAAGATTGCTGGGAGAAATATCAATAACCTCATTTATGCAGATGACACCACCCTTATGGCAGAAAGTGAAGAAGAACTAAAGAGCCTCTTGAAGAAAGTGAAAGTAGAGAGTGAAAAAGTTGGCTTAAAGCTAAACATTCAGAAAACAAAGATCATGGCATCTGGTCACATCACTTCATGGAAAATAGATGGGGAAACAATGGGATCAGTGTGAAACTTTATTTT